>JAASGA010000241.1:0-27162 GCA_023334105.1 Globisporangium nodosum
AACCTGACAACCCAGAGCTCGCCGATGACGACCGCGGAGAATCGCACCGAGCCGGCGCCGTTCGCGTTGAATCGCGTGATGTTTCTGTCGTACACGAAGGAATGGGCGAGACGCATGCTGTACAGCAACGTTCTGCTGGGGATGTCGGTACCCTGTGCGATGCTGGCTCTGCTTTGCTCGTGCCTGAACGTGTGAAGGAAGCGGCATGATGTTCGAACGAGCTTTTGGAATTGGCAGTTGTGCTGATGATCCGTCGATGTCAATTCAGTCTTCAATCGCATTGATGGAGCAAGTTCTTCCTCAACATGGTGCTGGTGATGTCGTTGCTGTTGGTGCAGGAGTTGCTGCTGTCACATGAGCTGAGTCAACACCGACACACTATTGCTTGTACAAATGCAGCGATTGACTTGATGCGTAAGATTTGGGCTCGATCCTTGTCAGCGAACTCTGTCTTTTGTAGCGAGGACAATGTGAGCACGAGCATCTAAGCATCTAAGATCTTGAGCATATCGGAGAGAACAGTGCAAAGCTACACGTACGAGATGCATTCTGGGTGAACTTCAGTTGGTGGATCATCAAAGCTTCTCTCTGGTCCGCCTCCTACGAACATGTATGCACAGACGCTCAACCTGCTGTGTCATTAGGTCGCCACTGTTACAGCTCAGAGGTTCTCGGCTGCGCTCCGCGCCACCTTCCACGACACAGCTGCGAGCACCATGCAGCCCACCGCGCTCCCGAGCAGCCCGTTTGAATACCGCAGGCGCCGAGGCCACTCGTCGACATACGCAGTGTACAAGTCCGGGTTCGACGCGTACGGCGCCGGAGCTGCGCGCTGCTCGGCGTCCGAGAGCGGTGTCGAGCGGTGTCGAGCGAACGCGTTCGCGCACCACTCGTCGGTCTCGCGCGAGCCTTGCACCTCTTTGATCAGGTTGTCGATCGAAAACGTGCTGAGGTAGATTGCCTTGTGCAGCGCCGCGTTGTCGGCGTCGCCGCCAGCGTTGCTGTAGCTATTAGCTCCAGTCTGGACCTCGTAGCTGTGCTTCGTCACGGCTTTGAGCACCACCTGTCGGCAGCGCGTCCAGACCGACAGCACGCCCTCCGTCTTGTTCGCCGTCGCGTCCAGCAGCGTCGCGTTGCCGCGTCCGACCAGTGTGAGCGTGTCCGCCTGTCCGCCCTGGAGACACTGCTGGAGCGTGCGCGAGTCGCAGTAGAACTCGTTGAACTTGGCGACGAACTGGGGCTCGACTGCCTCGCGAGAGTGTGTCTCAGCGACGCCGAGCACGTTGGCGACGATGATCACCGCGAGGTAGGCCGCCGCGACGAAGTAGTGAATCCAGCGCCCCGCCTTGTGCTTCGAGATGTAGCAGACGAGGAACATCGGGGTCCAGAGCGTCGGGACTACCACTAACATCGCCGTCCCCCACGCCGAGTACGAGTGGTCCGAGAGCGGTCGGAAGCCGTACTTTGAGCCGAGCGTCGCCCCGTCGACTCCGAACAGCACCACGCCGAAGAACACGCACGAGAGCGTCAGCGACGCGATCAGCAGCGGGATCGAGACGAAGACCGAGCCGAACCACTCGATTCGGTGCAGCACTTGGTTCGCGTCGGGGAGTTTGCAGCAGCTACGAGAGGGCGTTCCTGCTTCCCCGCCGCCTTCCTCCAGCGGCAGCTTGTTGTCCGCGAGCTCGTACACGGCGGCGGCAGTCGAGCGCTTGAGCCCGAGGCGCTTGATGCTCGGCAGCAGCGCCATCGCGACTCGAGAGAAGTGAGCAGTGTATGGCGAATCTGGTACTGACGGTGGAAGAAGCACTGTGGAGAAATGCATTGGGTTGTATTGGATACATTCTCGAGCGAAGCCAATGTTGATTCAAGGCAACTAAGGTAGGCAGCACAGGTGTCTCTCGCGTGAATGCCGCGATGGGTTCGAGCGTGTGGCCATGCGTACGGCCATTGCCATGCACCTCGTGTGGTCGCCTGCGCGTGCGCCTCGTTGGTGAGCGGAGCGAACTCTGCATAGCGTGTGCGGCATGCCGTCGGCTGGGCTTCTTCTCGAGTGTGAATCTCTCCTCCTTCGAATGTGGGTACACACCTTTTTTTGACATCGACACGTAAAGCGTGGAAGCACTCGTTCTCTCACTCGCCAAGTTGCTCGACACGCGACAGCAAGCTCCGGACATGACGGCCGCTGCTCCAGCCTCACTCCAGTCGCCTGGAAGCCTCGGTCTCACAACAAAGGACGAGCTGGCGCCAATGCCTCCTTCGACTTCCGCCTGCCGACAGCGCTGGAGTCTCCGGATCGCCAAGCACTGCAGCTGGATCCACTCGCCGCTCTTTCTCGTGATGCTCCAGCTCGCGTCGCTCGGACTCGTGGTCGCGTGGTTCGTGCATGTTCGGTTCTTCGTCGACGCGGATACGGTGGCTGCCAACTACTCCATCCGGCTCTCGAACGTGAAGCTCTACAACGACTGGGGCATTGCCGTGTTCGTCGTGATTCCGTTCGTCGCACAGTTCACGATCGCCGGGATGTGCATCAACCTGAAGAAGCTGTCGCGGTGCCTGATCGGCTTCACGTGCATCTCCTACGTCCTCATGATCGCAGTCGGGCACGGACTCGGCGCGATCGAGGCTCACTCGCGCAGAGCCAACGAGGCAGTCTTCGCGGCCGAGTTCAATCGGTACTTCTGCTCCCTTCGCACGATGCGAGTGTGTCTCGACGGCGACGAGCAGAGCATGCTGACGCTCGTGGGTCGAGGCAATGACAACAACTCAAGCGTGGTGCTGCGCGACTCGGAGACGGTCACAAAAGCCGCGTTCGTGACATGGAGACGCTGCTCGCAGATCTTCATGGGAGGCACCTTCGAGGTCGTGTCTTACATCGAACTCGACCCGGGAACGTATGTGACTCGAGCCGACGTGGCGGACAAGATTCTCAGCGAGTACGCGGGTTCGCTCGAGACTGACGCGTGGTGCGGCGAGGCGTGGGTCGCGCAGACGTCGAAGCTCGCGCTGACAGTGAAGGAGTGGCTTGAGAACATGGAGACCGCGTTGCCACCGGAGGCGAACCTTGCGCACCCGGCGCCGTACGCTTCCAACACGCACCTGTTCGCTGCGTTCACGGGCGAGTGGGCGAAGCGAATGCAGCGCACAGACTTGCTGCTCGGCGCGGCGGTCGGCTGCCTGCTGCTCACGATGTGGTGCTGGAGTCTCCACAAGGACGAACTCTGAGGTTGTGGTCGTGATGCATGTTGAGTCGCGCAGTGTAAGACACTGTCGATCCACGTCCTTGAAGCACAGTACACTGAGAACCCATCGAAGTGAACCCAATGAGTATCTTCTCTCGGAGTGGGTATATCGAAATCAAGGAGAACAAAGCGCTCAGTCTCCAAGTTGCTCGCGACTCGACAGGCGCCAGCAAGCGCACCAGTATGACAGCAGTCAACGCGCACGTCTCGCCCCCGACGCCCAGCGAGGTCGAGGTCAGCGACTTCGCCATGAAGAACGAGCTGGAGGTCGAGAAAGCCCCTCCAACGCCGCCAACCGCCACCCGCCTCTGCCAAAGTCTTCCGACGTTCAAGCTCAGTTGGCTCGGCTCGATGTTCTTCCTCGTGCTGCTCCAGCTCGCTTCGCTGGGACTCGCGATCGCGTGGTATGTGCACGTCCCGTTTTTCGTCGACGCGGACACACTGTCCGCGAAGTTCAGTATCCGCCTCTCGAACGTGAAGCTGTACAGCGACTGGGGCATCGCCATGCTGATCGTGATGCCGTTCGTGATGCAGTCCATGATAGTCGGGATGTGCATCAACTCGAGGAGTGGCTCGCGCGTGATGCTCGGCATCCTGTGTGCAGTGTACATCTTGCTGGTCGCGGTCGGGCACGGACTCGGCGCGAAGGAGACGAGCTCCCGCAAAGCCAACGAGGCGGTCTTCGCGGCCGAGTTCAATCAGCTGTACTGCTCCTCGCGCGCGACGCGAGTGTGTCTCGACGGAGACGCACAGAGCATGCTGACGCTCGTGGGCCGAGGCAGCGCCTCGGACGCAGTGCTGCGCAACTCGGAGACGGTCACCGACGCCGCATTCGCGACCTGGGGACGCTGCCAGCAGATCTTCATCGGGAACATCCCGGGGCGCGTGCCCAATCCCGAGCAGGTCGCTGGGAGCTATAGTATTCCAGCTGACACGGTGGACAAGCTACTCGGCGAGAGCGCTGGTTCGCTCGAGACCGACGCGTGGTGCGGCACTGCATGGATCACTGGGACGACGACATCGACGGCTGAAGCGAACCTTGCGCACCCGGCGCCGTACGCTTCCAACACGCACCTGTTCGCTGCGTTCACGGGTGAGTGGGCGAAGCGAATGCAGCGCACAGACTTGCTGCTCGGCGCGGCGGTCGGCTGCCTGCTGCTCACGATGTTGTGCTGGGGACTTCGCGAGGACGGCTGGTACTGAGTAAATTGGGAGGTCATGTTGCACGTATTGTCTCCCTCTGTATGTGTGTTAAGAGGTTTGCGGCAATTCACAAAACAGCCTTTTATTTATGTAAATTACCAAAGAAGTCTATCTCTTGTAATGTCCATTTTCCGCGCTTCCATCGAACACAAACCGTAGACACAATTGTGCATATGTTCTGAGAGCGGGTGAAGTCATATTGGACAGTGCTGTGGAGCGGACAACCTCCGCACGGTGTGAAAGTGTTTACTTGGCCACATCGCGATCATATGGGCGGCGCAATCCCTCGCAGGCTGCTTCTGCTGCTCGTCGGCGCGGTGGTCGCGCTGGCGCTGCGGGCGGCGGGCGTCCAGAGCGTCGACGAGGCGGTGGCCGCGCCGTCGTCATCCCCTCTGACGCCGTCGCGTCGCGCGCTGCCGCAGCCGGAGGAGGCGGCGTTCGCCACGTTCTTCTACGACCACGGGGAGGACAGCGACGCGCTCTTCCTGGCCACGCGCGTGCTCATGCGCTCGATCCGCGAGTCCGGCACCGTGTTCCGCAAACTCGTGCTCGTGCCACGCGACGGCATCGCGCGCGCCAAGGCGCAGGTGCTGCTGGAGGACGACCCGAGCATCGAGCTCGTGCGCACTACTGCCGCGAACGTCTTCCTGCGCACGAGCGTGACCGACCACCGCGCGCAGCTGCTGCATATGCGCAACAAGCTCGTGATCTGGGACGACCCGGCGCTCGCCAAGCTCAAGCGCGTGGCGTACCTCGACCCGGAGAACCTCGTGCTGCGCAATCTCGACGAGATCTTCGCGTGCGGCCAGTTCTGCGCCGTGGACAACAGCCAGGCGGTCGTGTACTCCAACAGCCTGCTCGTGATCTCGCCCGAGAGCATCCCGGCGCGCAACTTGTACTCGGACGCGATCGACAGCTTCATGATCTCGGGCCGCGCGTACAACTACGTGGGCATCACGCAGGGCTTCCTCCCAGGACTCTTCGAGGCGTTCGAGGAAGGTCCGCTCTTCCACTTCGACGACGAGGAAGCAGAGGACGACGGCAAAGACGCGGAGAACGCGAAGGCGTCGACGCCCCCGCCGGCGACGACCGATTCGGTCGTGCACCGCCTGCCATTCTACTACAGCATCAACCACATGGTGTTCTACGAGCGCCTGAACTGGGACTTGTACAAGTGCAAGGACAAGAACCAGACGGCGGACAGCATCCCGGGGCCGTTGCTGAGCTACAAGTACAGCGGCGCGACGGTCAAGCCGTGGTTCTGGCTCCCGTACACGTACTTCCAGGTGTTCTGGCACTGGCAGGACTTCCGCGAGCTCCTGAACGAAGACCACGTCGGGTTCTTCGTCGCCAAGTTCGTGTCGCTCAGCGTCATCTTCTCGTTCGCGTGGTTTTTCTACGTCGCGCTGTGTCTCCGGCTGCACAGCGAGCCGAACGGCCGCCCGCGCCGCCTCTCGAGCTGGGGGCTGCCGGCGCCGGGCAACGCGCAGTCGATCTCGATCGACATCTTCAACTCCAAGGCTATGCGCAAGGCGTGCCAGATCTCGTGCAGCATCCTGTACGGCGTGTCGTCCACGCCGCTCCTGTCGAGCTTCGTGCTGGTGCTGCTCATCATGTGGGTCAGCATCTTCTCCGTGCCGGGGCTCATGCACCCGCGCTACGCGTGCAAGCTGTGGATGTATCTGCACAACCTGCTGACGCTCACAGCGCTGCTGGTGTTCGACATCGCGCACACATTCCGCGCAATGCCGTGGAAGCGGGGCGAGGTGCCGTCGACAACCGTGCTGCTGCTCGACAGCCTCGTGAACTGCGCGAAGCGGCTGCCGGCGATCGTGGCCACGCAGCTGGCGTTCCTGTACGTCGTGGGGCGCACGGACTGGTTCGCGAACCCGGTGCTGCGGCCGGTCGTGACCTTCGCGCTGCTTGGGGCGATGGGCTTCGTGCACATGCGCGTCTTGTCCGCCGAGATGTACCGCGTGTCGAGGAAATAGAGCCGGGGAGGCGGCTAGCGATCACGCAGGCACGAGAAGCGCTTGTCGTCCGTCGCGTGCCGCGCTGCAGGGCCCGAAACGAGTGTGTGAGAAAGAGAAAGAGAAAGAGAGAGAGAGAGAGAGAGAGAGAGAGAACTCATCTCTCATAGCAAGAGGTTGGTCATTAGATAGAAAGCGATTCGATAGACTTGACGTGTCGCTCGCTCGCTCGTTCTCCAAGCGAGAAGCTTGGAGACCGCGCGCGTCAAGGCTCGGACCTCCGTTGCTTCTTCTGAGAGCAAGCAGCCGCACACACGACCATCAGCGCCAACACGAACACCACCTCACACACACACATGGTGACTCCTAACCACGGACCTGACTGACCTGAGCATCCGGCGTCGCGAGCGGCTGCTTGCCCGTGACCGGGCGCTCGCTCGCCGCCGCGTCTCTGCGCAGGTCCTTCACGACGGCGGCGAGCGCCTCCGGGTTCACGCCCTTCTGCAGCAGCGCCATGAGGATCGCGAGCGTCTCGCGGTCGAGTCCCGTGTTGAGCAGCCGCGAGAGCTCGTACACGGCTGCGAGCGGGAGCGTTTCAAGCATGAGGGCGAGCGCGCTTACAAGAGGACAAGCGACTAGCGAAACAGCAGCGGCAGCACGCACTCTCCATGACTTCCGAGCGCGTGGCCGTCACGCCGCCGCCGCTCTCCTGCGCGCTGCTGCTGCTTGTGCTGTTCATTTGAGAGCGATTTCGGGAGTGAATGTGAAAGGAAACAACGATCGCTTTTGACAGGGGGAAGCCAACCTGCAATGAACTTGCATCACTACGCACACCTTGCATCACATGCGCTCGGCTTGCTCACTTGCTGTCTTTGCTTCATCTCTTCATGCCACACCGCCACTGTCACCACCTGTAGTGAGAGTAAATGGGCTTCTGGAGCGCGAACGACCCGATCCCGAGCACCAAGCAGCCCACAGCGCTGCCGAGCAGAATGTTGGAGTAGAACATGCGCCGCGGCCACTCCTTCGTGTACGACGCGAACATGCGCGGGTTGAGCGCGAACGGCGCCGGCGCCACTCTGTGCGCTTCCTTCGCCAGACTCTGCGTCGCGAGCCGCCCGCACCACGCGTCCACGTCGGGTGCCGCCACGCAGTCGTCCAGGAATTGATATCGCGCGCTGGTTGCGATGATCTTCTCGCGCTCTCGGTGGCCTTCCCCCGAGAGTTCTCCACCGCGTCAACATGAGCGGGAGAATTTGGTTCTTGCAGCTGTTCCACGTCGATAGCGCGACATCGTTCAAACTCTCCGAGCTGTTACGGACCACCTCGTCCGCCGGCGTCGTCGCGTTCAGTCGGTCCGTGAGCTCCAGCACTGCCTCGTCGTCGCCACCTTCGAGACACACGCGCACCAGACGAGATGCGCAGTAGCGCGTGTTGGACTCGATTGCGAACGCTTTCGCTCACGAGGCGATTCGCTTCGCTCGGCGCCGCGAGGCAGTTCCCGATGATCAGCATCGTAGCGTAGAATGCGCACACGACGCAGAGCACCACCCGTCCGGGGTAGTCTCCTCGACGACACAGCGCGCCGACCATTGCGCACCACATGACCGGAACAAGCACGGACATCGAGATCTCCCAGGCGCCGTACGGTCGTGACAACACATACTTGATTTCCAGCACCTCAGAGTCGACGTAGTACATCACGATCACGAACCACGCGACGCTGAGTAGCAGTCCCGCGATGGTGAGCGGGTACGACCACCAGATCGAGCCGAGGTAGCGCTTCCAGTCGACCATGAAGCGCAAGCGCGAGCTGAACGTAGAGATCGAGACCTTCCACCTAAGGCACCAGTGCTCTCGTGGCGGGGATGTCAGCGGCCGTTCCTCCTTGTCAGGCTTGTTGTTTGCGAGCTCGTAAGCGGATCGATTGGTGAACCATGACCGCATCACTGAGAGCTTGAAGTGCCTCCACTTGATTGCTTGGACTTCTTCGCGGAGAATTGGAGAGTGGCGGGTGATGTGAGCGAGCGATTGGGTTCAGGATCCCAAGGGAAGATCAACTTGTGGTTTACAGCTCGGAAGTTCTGTCGAGCAACATGTTCACGATCGCCACGAGTTGGTGCGTCTATCGTATGAGCGCCACGAGACCGAGAGTCGAGCTGCCTCGACGACATCGACACGCGAGCCCGAGGCGAGTCCAGTAGCAAACAAGCTTGTAAAAAATATCGCGTCCTATGTGTCTCCCTTCTGTCTCTTCCTCTCGCTGCTCTTCACACTCTCGGTCACCAGGCGAAGCTGTGCACTGCTGTACCGGCCAGCCGCCACCTTGCCCTCGCTCGCTCGCTTTGTGGATCACCCCTCACGCACTGCTTCTCGCTCGTCTTGCGCTTATAATAATCGCACAAGAGAACAGCTCTGCTCCGGTCGCAGTTCGTGCACGCGCCTGGTCGGCCACTCGCTCGCTCGTGTTCTAAAAGTCCGCGAACGGATCTTTGCCATTGTACACGGGCACGATCGCGTCCTCGCACGAGTCCGGGTACGGGTCGAAGTTGGACGTGTCGTTGGCTGTTGTGACGCGCGGGATGATCGGCGCCGCCCCCTTGCGCGCGAGCAGGTCGTCCCAGCTCACGCCGGCGAAGAACTTGTGCTTCTTGATGTCTTCGACGCCGTTCTTCAGACAGCCGTACCGCTTCGTGAGGTCGGCGGTGAGCAGGCGCTTGATCAGCGCCTTGGCGTTGCGGTCGAAGAAGCGCGGGAAGTTGAGCTTGCCGGAGAGGATCTGCTGGTAGATGCCCATCGGGTCGTCGTCGCAGAACGGTGGCTGGCCGGCGAGCATCTCGAAGAGCAGGATACCGAGCGTCCACCAGTCCACGCCCTTGCCGTGCCCCTTGTTCAGCAACACCTCCGGCGCGATGTACTCGGGCGTACCACAGAGCGTGTACGTCTTGAACGCCACGCGCTTGGCGAAGCCAAAGTCCGTGATCTTGATGTAGCCTTCCGAGTCGAGTAGCAGGTTCTCCGGCTTGAGGTCGCGGTAGATAAAGTCCTGCGCGTGCATGTACTCGAAGATCGACACGACCTGTGCGGCGTAGAACTTGGCGGCGTTGTTGTCGAAGCGCCCGGCTTTCCGCAAGTGCGTGAAGAATTCGCCGCCGATCACGTACTCGAGCACCATGTAGAGGTACTTGGCATCCTGGAACGTGCCCGCGAGGTTCACGATGAACGGGTGATCGAGGCACAGCAGGATCGACTTCTCCGACAGCATGTGCTCCACCTAGCAACACCACTGGGTTCAGGGCCATCTCTTTGATAGAGAGAGAGACGATCTTTACTCGTGGTCGCCGCCTTACCTGCTGCAAACGGATGATCTCTGCCTTCTTGAGGATCTTGATCGCCCAGTACGTCGTCGTCGCCTGCGCTCGCATTCCCAAGTCAGCTTCAACCCGTCTCGCCGCTTCCTGATCTCATGAGGTGGATCGCACCTTGTGCGTCGCGAAGCGTACGCGGCCGAACGAGCCCGTGCCGAGCGTCACGCCCATGTCGAACTGCGAGCCATCGAGCGCCGTCTGGAACTTGTTGGTGGTCTTGGCCGCTGGGGCGGGCACCGCGGGCGCCGCCATCGCCGCTTGCTCGTCGGTAGCTTCGCTCTGCGTCTCCGCCGCTGCTGCTACTGCTATGGAGGATGGCGTCGAGGGGCGCGCGACCGACCGACCGAAAGTGACGTCCGTTTCTACCGAGTGAAGTCCTCGAAGAGGCGCATGTGCCAGGGCGTAACGCTTCCAATCATAGTCGATGTATCTTTGGAAGCGTTCAGCCAGGAATAGCACAAAGTATCCTTGCGAATGCATCGTGACGTACGTGACGTACGTGGTGGGTGTGGACTTGCAACATACCCCAGAAGCAGGATCAGATTGGTGACGTTATGCGTGTTGAGAACGGGGCCACGTACGACTCAACAACTCAAGACGGCGACGACGACGAGGACCTTGCTAGAGCTTCGAGTTGGGGAAGAGCTGCTTGTCGCCCGCGAAGCGGAAGTATCCGCGCTTGCCCTGAATCACGCGCAGGATGCGGCCGGCGTTGTCCGGCTCCCGCAGCCCCGCCACGAACGCCTCCACGACCTCGTCCACCTCCATCACGCCGCCCATCGTCGCCGCGTACTCAGGCATCGAGTCGGTCACCTGGCGGCCCATCGCTGTCTTGGCGAAGCCCGGCGCGAGCGCGAACGCGCGAATGTTGTCGCTCTTCTGGAGCTGGAAGAGCGAGCGCGTGAGCCCCACGACGCCCGCCTTCGCCGCCGCGTAGATAGGCGTCATGGGAACCGGGTTGAGCCCCGCGAGGCTCGCGAGGTTCACGATCACGCCCTCCTGGCTCTTCGGCAGCTGCTTCTTAAAGTACTGGATCGCCACCTGCGTGCCGCGCGCCACGGACGTCGTGTCGATCGTGATCACGCGCTCCCAGCTCAGCGGCGCGCCGTCGTCGTAGTAGCTGCCGTCGCCGCCGATGCCGGCATTGTTCACGAGGAGGTTCACGGGGCGGTCGAAGTACTTGGTGGCGAAGTCGAACGCGGCATGGAAGCTGTCGGGCTCCGTGACGTTCTGGCGCTGCCACGCGACGCTCTTGTGGCCGAACTTGGCCTGGAGCTCCTTCCCGGTCGCCTCGAGCTGCTTCGTGTCGATGTCCGTGATGAGCACCTTGCCGCCGCCGTTGAGGATCGCCTCCGCGAACCCGCGGCCGAAGCCCACGGCGGCGCCCGTGACGATGCCGACGACCTGCGAGAGCTCCATGTCCTGGACCTTCGATGTGCTGAGAGCCTTGAAGAGCTGGAGCTTGAGGATTCAAATCTGTGAATGGAGTTGACGTGAACGGTTTTCTATCACCTCCGGTTTTTTTTCACTATAGAAATTGCACAAGTTCAACCATGAGGAGGTCCAAACCTCCGATGACACAAACAAAGCAAGCGGCGCACACTGCACGAGCAGATCAAGAACGCATGCTTTGCATGATGAAGCCGATAGAAAAGGAAGAACGCTGTACTTGAAGCGGGGCTGCACACGTCCAAACATGCGTCCGCTCCATTCGCCACATGCAACTCGACCCATGCACGCTCAGAGCTTGGAGTTCGGGAAGAGCTGCTTGTCGCCCGCGAACTTGTAGTACCCGCGCCGGTTGCGCACGATGCGCAGCACGCGGCCGGCGTTGTCCGGTTCGCGCACTGCCGCCACGAACGCGTCGATCACCTCCGACACCTTCATCAGACCGCCCTGCTCGTCCGTGTACTGCCGCACAGTCTCGACCGCTTGGCGGCCCATCGCCGTGTCCGTGAAGCCCGGCGCGAGCGCGAACGCGCGGATGTTGTGGCTCTCCTTGAGCTGGAAGAGCGAGCGCGTGAGTCCCACGACGCCCGCCTTCGCCGCCGCGTACTCGGGCGAGAACGGCACGGCGTTCAGTCCCGCGAGACTCGCGAGGTTCGCGATCACCCCCTCCTGGCCACTCGGCAGCTTCTTGAAGTAGTCGATCGCCACCTGCGTGCCGCGCGCCACCGCCGTCAGGTCGATGTCGATCACGCGCTCCCAGTTGCGCGGCGCGCCGTCGTCGTAGTACGTCATGTCGCCGGCGATGCCCGCGTTGTTCGCGAGGAGGTTCACCTGCGTGCCGAAGTACGAGATCGCGTACTCAAAGGCTTCGTGGAAGCTGCCGGTGTCCGTGACGTTCTGGCGCTGCCACGCGACATTCTTGGCGCCGAACTTGGCCTGGAGTTCCTTGCCCGTGGCTTGCAGCTGCTTGGCGTCAATGTCCGTGATGAGCACCTTGCCGCCGCCGTTGAGGATCGCCTCCGCGAATCCACGGCCAAAGCCCGCAGCAGCGCCCGTGACAATGCCGACGACCTGCGAGAGCTCCATTGGTACTGAGCGAGGTGGGAGGGACGAGAAAGGTGCTTGGTGGTGGTGCTGGTGCGGCAGACGAGCTGGTGCGACTTGCTTCAGTCTGAGCCAATTCGAAAATGAACTCTTCGTTAAACAGATCATCAAAGTACAAAAATGGGATTTTGATCCTATAGATGAGCTTCACACACTAAACGGAAAGAAAAAATAGGTTAATGCAGCCTAACTAACATGTTGAACTACTGAGTAGTTGACGTCAAACAAAAAGCCATACTGAAAACAAATCAAAGCCACTTTACACAAATCCGATGCAAAATGGTACTACCTAGTTCGTTTGACACGAACCTGCAAATCACAGGTTTGTGCAGATCCTCACCGTGTAGGATGCACCCTACATCATTGTCAATTAGGTCAACAAGAGTTTGTAAGGCGATCTGTAGGATATAGCCTACATCCAACATGTTAGGTCAAAAACAGTGAGAGTTATAAATACAGCTCTTTGGCAAGACTACATCATGTATCCGCATAACACAAAAGATTGACAAATAAAATGGTTTACATAGCATTGGTATTTAGTAAACAACACAATATATTTTGGATAATTAGCTCAAGTATTTATTCTAAAATGAGCTCAACAACCCCTGCTCGCGGGCGTGGGGAGTCCGCCTGCGCACCAAACCCTTCACTGTGGGCACGCCACCCTGCGCTTCGCTCAGCGGTGAGCCCAGCTCGGCGGCGCGATCGGCTGAATATCCAATACAGCGTTTTGGTGAATTGCTACATTTACTGTGCAAATTTGCCACATGTGTTAAATTGTACGCTAGTGCACAGAACTCTACGTGTAAAGTGCTAAGGAATACCCTCACGAACCTACGTGTATCGTGCTATACACTAAGCACATTCTGAATTTATGATCTATGTAATACCATCGGTCTGTTAAATAGTACCCTTTCGTGTATCGTGCTACTTGGTTGCCTTGTGTGCTGACATTATCCTAGTGCATTGAGTGTAAAACGACCTCCTGTGCTAAACTCTTTTGAGTATCATGATCTACAATACCCTCGTGTGCTACAATACACCATCGTGTATTGTATTAATTTGCACTCTTTTGTCGAAATTCTATCGTGATCAATACAGCAACATGATCAATATGTACCCTCGTAAACAAAATTACAACTCCGTGTATCCTTGTGTGGTAATACTTTCGTGTATCGTGCGCAATACATTAACATTTTTTAAGCCAATTCGTGCGATTAAAGGTAGTTTCGTGTGCTAAAGGGTATATGGGTCGTGTCAAATAGTTGTCGAGTGCTAAACGTAGTTTCATGTTCTCAACGCATATTCGTGTGCTAAAACGCATCTGTATCGTTCAAAATAATTGCGTCATGTGCTAAATGTAGTTTCATGAGGTAAACGTAGGTTCGTGTCCATAACATGTCTGGGTCATGCTGAATAGTAGCAAAACAGTTTCGATTGATATTCTCAATAGGAAATAATTCTGGCGCCAATCTAGGGTTTTCATGAAAGTGGCAATCGAATATCGGGCAAAAGATACTTACTGTCACACAATTGCACGACGACGATCATGGAGCTCGAGAGCGTCGTGCTGGCGCTGCTTCTGGTCGTTGCGGGCGCGCTCTACTTCGTGCTCGTAGATCGCCCGCGGCGGAAGCAGCTGCAGGACGCGCAGCGGCTCAAGCAGAAGGTCGCGGAGCAGCAGTCGGAGCGCGCCGCCGGCGCCAAGAAGACGTCCAAGCCCAAGCCCAAGCGCGTGGACGTGACGGCTGAGAAGAAGCGCAAGGGAGCGCAGCCGGAGGGCGCGGACGCGGCGGCCCCGGAGCACGCCGCTAACCTGCACGTGCTCGCCGGCCATAAGTACGCGCTCACGTGCGCCGCCTACAGCCCGAACGGCCGCTTCGTCGCCACCGCGAGCACCGACCGCACGGTGCGCGTGTACGCGCGCGAGGCCCTGCGCGACAAGCACGCCAAGCCGCACGTCATCACGACCGAGTACGACCACGTCACGGCCATGACGTTCAGCTGCGACGGCAAGATGCTCGTGATCGTGACCGAGGGCGGGCAGCTCAAGATGTACCGTACGTGGACTGCATCACCGCAGGGTGTAAGTGGTAACGTGAGGGGAACTGATGGTGGAGCTGTCGCTGGATGCTGCTGCCGTGTGGCTGCAGAGAAGCTGCGCGTGAAGCCGGAGCTTGTGGCGGAGTTCCCGGTCGCGCACAAGACGGACGTGCACTCGGTGCTCATGAACGACATCGGCAACGTGCGTCTTGCTTGCTTGGTGTTGATGGGATGGGAGTGGTGGCGGTGGTGCTGACGAGAGTGCGGGTGACGACTGCAGTGGGCGACGCTCGTCACGTGCGCGGGCGGCGCGGACACGGACGTCAAGTTCTGGAGTCTGAGCGGGCAGCTACTGCAGGTGGTCAACACGAACCAGGTGGCCAACTACCACTGCATCGGCTCGAAGGACAACCGGTACATCGCTGTTGCCGCGTACACGCCCGAGGTCAAGATCTTCGAGATCACGCGCGAGAAGAACGGGCTCTTCAAGAAAGTCAACAAGATCATGACGCTGCAGGGCCACCGCGTGCGTATCAGCTGGTGGCTGGTGGCGGGAGGAAGAGGAGGTTGGGACGAGAGGTGCACTCACCACTTCTGCTGCTGCAGACCGGCGTGCTGGACTTGGCGTTCAACGGCTCCGAGACGGTACCCGTGACGCGCATGCTCACGGTGTGCAAGGACGCGTCGGTGCGGCTGTGGGACATCAACGGTGCGTCTGCGTGAAGCTGGGGCAGTCGAGGTCGAGGTGTATCTCTCGCTCAAGACCCCTGCAGTAGCTGCTGATGTGCTGACGGTGTTCTCTGCGCCGCTGCGTCGCAATGACAGTCCGGTACGTCGTGTCGGAGGACCCGAAGATGCTCACGACGTTCAACGCGAGCGAGAACAAGCCGTACAAGTCGGTGGACCTGTCGCCGAACGCCAAGGTGCGCTCCTCCGCTCTGTCGATACCGTGAATCCATCCCGTCGATCTGATCGTTCGACAAATGTTGTGAGCTCAGCTTCTCGCAGCGGCGCGCGAGCGCGACGTCATCTTCGTCTCGACGAGCGACGGCTGCGAGCTCGAGACCATCCCGCACGCGCTGGACGACGAGATCGCCCGCATCGTGTTCTCGCCGAGCGGCGACGAGGTGCTCGTCGTGGGCAAGAAGAGCAAGACCGCCAAGATCTTCCGCGCCCCCAAGCAGTAAGTAGGTCGGCATGCGACGCAGTTCAGGAAGCACGAGCAGCCAACTAAAGCTCGACAGCATCGGCACCCCATCAAACAGCGAGCACCGACGCCTCGCATTCAGCAACTCGCATTGAAGACGCGAGTATCGCGCACCTACGGCGTCGGTAGGATCTCTAGCAGCTTCCACTTGAGCATCTCGATCGTCTCGGCCAGGATCGTTTTGTCCGAGCGCCGCACCACCACGGCCATGCGCTCGTGGAGCTTGCTCACGCGCTCGTTCTCGCTGTCTTCGTCGCTCGCCTGCAGCAGCTGCAGATCGTCGGCGTCTCCGTCGTCGTCGCCGAACTCCTCGAGCATCTTCTGCAGCGTGTAGATGAGGCGCGTGAGCGTCGCGTGCTCGTTGTCGAAGCTCAGCACTTCACCGTCGAGCGCCCTGGCAGCGAACGCCTGGAGCTCCTCGCTCGAGCCGCACTCGATCTCTTGGATGCGCACAGCGATGAGCAGCAGCTCGTTGACCTCGTCCTGTGTGAGCTCGAAGGGCGTCGTGGCGTGCTCCAAGCCGTTCGCGGCGAGCAGCGCCGCCTTCTCCGCAAAGTGGCTCGTGGTCATCTCGTCCATCGGGAACCACACGTCGAGCGCGTCGAACGGGTTCTGCTCGAGCACGAAGCCGTAGAGCGCCAGCAGCTTGTGGTTCGAGAGAGCGCCGTAGTTGATGAACATCTGCGCGCCGGCCGCCCAGTGCTGGTGGCTCACGAGCTTGAAGCTCTGCGCGTCGAGGTCGAGGAAGTGCGCCATCTCGGCTTCCGGGTCGTGGTTGAGCATGTCGAACACCGGCACCATCGCCTTCACGTGCGTCATGCCGAAGAAGTCGGCGGCGGCGGCGGCGGCCGAGTCCGCGAGCTCGTCCACCGCCGCCGACTCGGAGCCGCTGAGCGAGTCGTCCGCCTTGGCCACGCGCAGCGACACGAAGCGGCTCCAGATCGTCGAGAGCGCCCACTTGTAGTTCTCGAGCGAGAAGGCGGCCTCGAGCTGCGCGCGCGTGAGGTCGCAGCCGCTGTCTGCCGCCAGCAGCGCGGCGAAGAGCGGCTCGAGCGCGCTCGTGCGCAACGCCGCGTAGTCGGCCGCGATCTTGCGCTGCATCTCCTGCGCGATGAAGAAGAGGTTGGAGCCGCGCAGGCGGCGCAGCGCGCGCGCGCCGAAGTAGAGCGCGTTGCTGTAGCGCTGCGGCAGGCGCGCGAGGTGCTCGCTCCAGCGGGACGTCTCGCGCGCCACGTGCGTCTCGTAGAGCAGCGCGAGCGCCAGCTGGTCGTCCTCGCGCTCGGCGTCGCAGCCGCGGAAGAACGCGAGCTGCGTCAGCGGGTGCGCCAGCTGCTCGTCGTCATCGCCGACGCCGTCGTGCAGCGCGCGCACCGTGAGCAGCGCGCGCAGCGGCGCCGCGAACACCTGCGTGTGCGGCGCCACGTCCTCGGCGATGAACACGCCGCGCTCGTCGCCCTGCTGCTCGTACACGAAGTCCGTGGCGATCGTCACGCCCAGGCGCTGCGCCGCCCACTCGTTGTACCCGACGAAGTCGTGCTGCATGAGGGAAGGAGTGATGGTCCCTTACACCTGTGGGCGAAATCGCGTTCTGGAGCTTCCTACCCATGCTGAACTATCCGCCTCCTGCCACACACACACGCGTAGCTCCCGTTCGTGCATGTGAGGGCATGTGCGCGTACTTCCGAGAGCGGGTCGCAGGCGCTGGCGATAAGCTCAGAGCGTGTGCGCAATCGCCCTCATTAGCCCGACGCCGGAAGCCAGCAGCGCATCAGAAGCACATCCGGATCTCTCCATCACGCGAGGACGTTTATATGAAGGTTCGTATGCGGCGAAGGGAAACTCGGTTAGTAAGATATGCCTTTCTATTCGCCTATCGCTCTCCTCCCGCCCTCACGCTGCTGCCGCCGTCGTCGCTGTTGAGTGCCGAGTGCCGAGTGCCGATCTCGCCGTCAGTCGCTCACTCACGTGCCGGTACGTCGCGTATACGGAAGTGTATATACACGGTGTATAGCGGTATACTCGTACGCGGCAGGCTTGACGCGCCGCCTCCTTCCTTCATTGGACGGCGCGGGGACGCGAGGCTTTCAGAGCGCGCGACGCGAACGAAACTGCGACTTGTGTGACGCGCACGACGGACTGCCTTGCTCATGGGAGGCAGTGGAGCTGACGCGTGCGAATCTGCGACGTGTGAGCGCAGGTCGGTCGGTCGGTCGATCGATCACAAAGAGTGGCAAGTGGCGCTGACCCCACGTTTCTCCGCACGCACGCGCTCTCCCGACTCTCGACTACCTCGGGTCACTTGCGCGTCTGCGGCTGTCGGCAGTGGCGAGCAGATCGCGATTGGCGCCATGCAGAACCCGCCGCAGGACGACGCGCGCAAGCACGACGACGACGTGTACGACGCGCTCTTCGTGCGGCGGTTTAGGCGCATTACCTGCTCATGTCGCTCTTGTGCTGCTGCAGGCGCATCCAGGACCTGTCCATCAAGGCGTCGAGCTCCGCGAGCTCTCACGCCAGCGACAGCGGGAGCGAGAGTGGCGCTGCGAGTAGTCCCAGAGCGCCGCCGCCCCCTGCCGCCACGCCGCCGCTCGCAGAGCCCGAGCGCGAGGCGGAGCAGCGGTCGTCGCCGCTCAAGCGCAAGAACAAGCGCGCGAGCCTGAGCCCGACCGCGAAGAGGAAGACCTCGCTGAGCGACGTGGTCGTCGCCGAGGGCGAGCTCGTGGTCGCGGAGATGCGCGAGCAGCGCGACGGAGACGCGGTTGTGCTGCGCACGCTCGGATCGGTACGTGTCCGCGCCGTCAAGCGCGACGCACGTGGCGCGCTACTCACGACGTGCTCTTGTGCGCAGATTTTCTGCGTGTTGCTCGTCAAGAGCCGCGCATCGCTGCACTTGGAGACCGTGTCGCCGCACAAGCACCACCTCATCGAGCTGGACGTTGGCGCGATGGAGCTCGTCGGACAGGACGCGCTCCAAGAACCGCGCAAGTTCAAGTTGCAGCACCGCTTCTCGGAGCAGGGCCGGCCGTTCGCGTACGTCTTCGAGTGCGCCACGCCTGCGCAGTACCACAAGTGGGTCGACAGCATCGTCGAGTTCCGCGCTCGAAGCGTGAGTCCCAGACCCGCAACTAGCAGCAGCGGCAGCAGCGATAGTATCACCAGCAGTAGAACAGGAGCCGATCTTGTGCGCATCAACGAGCTATCGGCGCAGCGGCGGATGCGGTCGATCGCGTCGCTGTACGACCAGCTCCCGCCGGCGCGCTTACAGACCGGGCAAGCAGCAGCAGCAGCAGTACTGCGATCGCCGCACAGCAGCTTCGTGTTCGCGGCGCCGCCCAAGACGAAGCACGTGATCCTCGTGCGCCACGGTCACTACATCAACGCGCACGAGCGCGGCGCGCAGGACTCGCAGCAGGTGCTCTCGCAGATGGGGCGCCAGCAAGCCGAGTTCACGGGCAAGTACCTCGAGCAGCTGTACGCGCGCGCGCCGACGCGCCACGACATCACGATCTTCCACAGCGACATGACCCGCGCGGTCGAGACGGCGCGCGCGATCGGCAAGGATGTCGGCCACTGTTCGCTGAGCGCCACGCCGCTGCTGCGGGAGGGCTGGCCGGGCCGTCCGTACTCGAGCCACGGGTCGGCGGCGCAGACAGGAGAGCAGCCGGTGGGCACCAGAGCCGAGCTGGAGCGGCTAGACGCCGAGCGAATGGAGCTGGCGTTCCAGACGTTCTTCACACAAAGCAGCGCAAGCGCGGGTGGTGGCGGCGGCGACGACGACGACTGCGAGGAGGAGGAGCAGTTCAGCTACCAGGTGGTGGTGTGCCACGCGAACTTGATCCGGTTCTTCCTGTGCCGCGCGATGGGCATCGAGCCGGCAGGTCGCTGGGGCCACTTTGAGATCAACCACTGCGGCGTCTCGCGCGTCGACGTGAGCGAGCACCGACCGCTCAAGATCCTGTCGGTGAACGAGACAGGGCACCTGCCGCCGTCGCTCATCACGTCGAGCGAAGACCATCTCTGAAGCGGTCGGAAGAGCAGAAGCTGCAGGAACTTTGACGAGCAGAGAGCAGCAGCAGCAGTAGCGGCGGCAGCGAGTTTCGATACATCAGCGGCGCTGTTGGTGCAGCTGCCAGCCTGTCAACTTATGAACACGAGTAGGTAGCTGTCCTTGTTGTGCGTTGTGCGTGCGCCTGGAGTGCTCTTGGTGCCGATCTCGATGTCAACCTCTCGGAATCTGAGTCAACTTCAACATCATTCTGATCCATGATCTGAGGAATGTAGCCGTTGGTTTGTCTTGATGTTTGTATGTTTTTTAAAGATGATGCGCATCACCTTTGCCGACTCAGATCTGGGTCGCGATCCATTTCTTTTATATTGTTCTCCCCACTCTTCCTTCCGCAAGCAAGCACGCAGGCAACCAGCACCAGCAGGAAATCAGCATGCGAATCGGCGCGCTCGCTGCTGCGTGGACCGCGGCGTTCGCGGTGCTCGCGAGCGCCAGCGTCCCAGGCACGCGCTGGGGCGGCGGCTACGTGCGCCACGCGGATCGCTCGACGCTCGTGACGAGCCCGCGGCCGCACGATCAGCTCGACGTCGCCGCGATGCCCAAGAACTTCGACTGGCGCAACGTCAACGGCACGCGCTTCGTCACGATCTCGCGCAACCAGCACGTCCCGCACTACTGCGGCGCCTGCTGGTCCTTCGGTGCGTGTAGAGAAGAGTAACGAACGAGATGCTTACGAGGAGCTACTAAGAGTGCGTGTGTACACGACGCAGCGGCGACGTCGGCGCTCGCGGACCGCGTGATGATCGCCAAGACGCGCAACCAGAAGGGAAAGTCGCCACTCGAGGTGACGCGCGAAGTGGTGCTCTCGCCGCAGGTGATCCTCAACTGCGACCTGGCGGACGAGGGCTGCCACGGTGGCGACCAGCTCGCGGCGTACCGCTACATCCACGAGCACGGCGTGCCAGAGGAAGGCTGCCAGCGGTACGAGGCCACGGGTCACGACACGGGCAACCTCTGCCGCAACGTCGACGTGTGCGAGAACTGCACGCCCGCCAAGGGCTGCTTCCCGCAGCCCACGTACGACAAGTACTTCGTGTCGGAGTTCGGCACGACGCTCGGCGAGCAGCAGATGATGGCCGAGATCTTCGCGCGCGGGCCGATCGCGTGCAGCGTCGCGGTCACGCCCGAGTTCGAGGCGTACACGGGCGGCATCTTCGACGACCGGACGAACCAGACCGACGTGGACCACGCGATTTCGGTCGTGGGCTGGGGCGAGGACAAGAACACCAAGTTCTGGGTCGTGCGCAACAGCTGGGGCTCGTACTGGGGAGAGGACGGCTGGTTCCGCATCGTGCGCGGCGTCAACAACCTCGGCATCGAGGGCGAGTGCGCGTTCGGCGTGCCCAAGGACGACGGCTGGCCGACGCCCGTGGTGATCGCGCCCGAGGCGATCCAAGCTGAGAAGGAGTTGGAGAAAGAGGAGGTAGCTAAGGCTCCGGCGATCTCCACGTCCACGTGCCGCCAGAAGCTTCACTTTGTCGGAGGCGAGAAGGTGCTCTCGCCGCGTCCGCACGAGACGATGGACCTCGCGGCGCTGCCGAAGCGCTGGGACTGGCGCGACGTGGACGGCAGGAACTACGTGACGTGGGACAAGAACCAGCACATCCCGCAGTACTGCGGCAGCTGCTGGGCGCAGGCCACCACGAGCGCGCTCTCGGATCGCATCTCGATCCTTCGCAACGGTGCGCGCGCGCTACTACGTGGGTGGGAGCTTCTCGCTGACCGGCGACCTGATGCTAAGTGATCTTTCTTGTGTGTCTGTATGGTAGCCTCGTGGCCGGAGGTCGCGCTGGCGCCGCAAGTGCTTATCAACTGCCACGGCGGCGGCACATGCCAGGGCGGGAACCCGGGCTTCGTGTACGAGTACGCGCACCGCCACGGGATCCCGGACCAGACGTGCCAGGCGTACCAGGCGAAGAACCTCCAGTGCGACCAGTTCGCGGTCTGCGAGACGTGCTGGCCGTCCAACACGTCGTTCACGCCGGGCGCGTGCGAGCCGATCAAGACGTTCACCAAGTACTACGTGTCCGAGTACGGCTCGGTGAGCGGCGCGAACCGCATGAAGGCCGAGATCTTCAAGCGCGGCCCCATTGGCTGCGGCGTGCACGCGACGGACAAGTTCGAGGCGTACACCGGCGGCATCTACGAGGAGAACATCTGGTTCCCGATGATCAACCACGAGATCTCGGTTGCCGGCTGGGGCTTCGACGACGAGACCCAGACCGAATACTGTACGTTGTACTCGCATGGCGCTTGTTCGAGTTCATCAGCTGTGTGTGGGTGGGTGTGGCGTGCCTGGCACTGATGCGGATGCTGCTGTGCGCGTGGATGCGAACAGGGATCGGCCGCAACTCGTGGGGGACGTGAGTGACGTGTGCTCTTGCTCGGATCGCAGCGTGTGCTTCTCTCTTGAGCTCACCGGTGTGTTGTGGTCATCTTGGACCGCAGGTACTGGGGTGAGAACGGCTGGTTCCGCATCAAGATGCACCACAACAACCTCGGCATCGAGCAGGACTGTGACTGGGGCGTGCCGCTGCCGGACGGCTCCAAGCCGAGCGACGCGATCGACCAGCAGGAGGAGAAGAGCACCAGCCTCTTCGGGTTCGACCTCGCGATGGACCGCAAGGAGGAGCGCGCCATGGACGCGCAGACCGAGCTGCTCTCGGTCGAGTAGTCTGTCCAGCGTACAGACGTCGCATCCATCGAAGTGCCAACGAGCAGATTGAGAGGAGGAAGAGCGTACTGCTGCGTAGGGAGAGATCGTGTACATCGATGGAGTCTGACAGGGGTAAGCTACGAATCGATCTCGTGACGATGACACTGGTCGCCAGTTGAACAGACGCGACTCGCCGGAGACTTTGGTCGTGTCGAGCGTACCACGCGCCATGGAGAGGAGAGTGACGGCGCGCGAGTACTGGCGGTTCACGGCCGAGGACGGCGCGTCAGACCAGTGCGTCCTCTTCACGGACGCGTTCGGGCGCGTCCTGCAGCTCTCGCTCGCGGTTGGCGCCGTCATCGTGCTCTACATCAAGCGCAAGCTCGAGCATCCTGCACGGCCGCTCAAGGTGCGTGTGCCGACACCACGTGGCGACAAGTTGGTGTTTGGCTCCTGATTGATCTTCAGGTGTGGGCCATGGACGTCGGCAAGCAGTGCGCTGGAGCGCTCATCATCCACTGGATCAACATCGTCTTCTCAATCCTCCTCGTCGCCCACGCTGCCACAGACGATGACGAGGTACAGGAACGGACAAGTGGTCTCACTTGCTCTTCGTCGAGAGTCTGATCGAGCGATTGTCACCTGCTGCTGCTGCTGCCTCCAGTGCGGCATCTACTTGGTGATGTACCTCGGAGATGTCACCGTCGGCCTCGTGCTCGTGGTCGTGTTCCTGCGACTCGTGCACGCGCTTGCAGTGCGCTTCGCCATCCGCGACCTCGTCGACTCGGGATACTACGGTGATCCGCCGAGCTGGCGCATCTGGTTTGTGCAGTTCGGCGGCTTCATGACGGCGGAGCTGCTCTCGAAACTGATGGTGTTCGCGACCATCTGGATCCTCTACGAGCCGCTCGCCGCAGCCTCGACAGCGCTCTTCGCAGGCTTTGGCAGCCACCGCCACCTGGAGCTGCTGCTCGTCATGGTGATCCTGCCGGGCGTGTGCAACTCGCTCCTGTTCTGGGTGAGCTCAACGCGTGTGTGCTTGTTGGCACGCTGCTTGGGAAGAGATGTCGCTGACACGGATCGATGGCTCGCAGATCCTCGACTCGCAGCTCAAGTGCTCCGGAGACCACTGGAAGTACAGCTCGCAGCCCGGGACGCGCGACGAGAAACACCACATCCACCATTACCAACAACAGCAGCCTCCGATCGTCGGGGTTGTTCTGCCTCCTCCTCCCCCGCCGTTATCCGGAAGCTCCGAGCCGAAGCTCGCTATCCCTCTGTAGTAGATGCCATAGCACTCACGCCGCAGTCACTGACGAGTTCATTGATCGATTGAGTGGGAGACGACCGTAGAATGAAGCGATCGCGATCAAGTGCTACTCGGCACTCTACGTGTCCATGGACTCCTGCCGCTCGCGCTGAATCTGTTCGCGGCGCTGTTGGATGAGCTCTTCCACCGAGACGTTGGGGGTTCGCGCAGGCTTCCCAGCCGACGACGCACCATCATCGAAGGACGTCGAGACGCCAGCAGGAGGAGGTCCTCTCGTCGGTGTCGGCTCGCTGCCCACCGACACTTTGGTCGCGTTCGCTGGTAGCGGCAGCGGCGGAGCGCCCGACCCGCCTTCCGCGTTCCGAAGCGCAATGATCGATGCGTTCACGAGCCGCTGCAGCGCGTGCACCTCGCGCGTGAGCCACTTGGCGGGCTCACCGAGCTGCTCGGCTCCGCCGGCGCTCTGAAGTGTCGCGTCCGAAGCCTCGCTGATCGCCGTCACGAGCGCCTTGATCTTGTGCTCCATGATCGTCTGTACCGCCTTCCGCTCCTTCACGAGCGTCTCGCAGCGCGCCTGAAGTTGCCGGCTCTGCTCGCCACCTTGCTGGTCGGTGCTACCTCCTCCAGTGCGCACCTGGTGTCGGAGCTGCTGGTTCTCGGTCTCGAGGGTCTTGAGCTGCTTCGTCAGCTGCGCCAGCTTCCCGTCCTGTGCGAGCGACAGCGCGTCGTTGTAGTTGCCGCCAGATGCGAGCCCCTGCTGCTGCAGGCGCGCTGCGAGCTCCGTCTGCACGAGCTTCTCCACGCGCTCGCGCAGCACGAACTCGATCGAGACCTTCTCGGACTTGACTTCCTCGAGCTCTCTGGCCATGCGCGCGTGTTCCGCCGCCTGGCTGTCTACAAGCGCCTTGAGCTCCTGCATCTTCTCCTCGGCGGACAGCAAACTCTCATGCGCGCCGCCACCGCCAGAGCCGCTGTTGTTGTTGTACACGACCTGGTTCCTGGCGTGCGGGTGGAACTGCTTGTGCGTGATGAGGAGCTCTGCTGTCGGGAGCCCCGCTGCTGCGCCTCCGGTTCCTGCGAGCGCAGAGCCCAGTGCCTGCGCGGAGCTGCGGATGGCACCGCTGGAGCCCCAGTCCCCGAGCGCCTTCAACACCTCCGCGTTCGGCTTCCCGGGCGACGTCGCGTTGTGCTCCATCGTGACGCGCTGCAGGTGGATCAGGTGCGCGGTCTTCTCGTCGAGCTTCTCCTCGAGCTCCTTCTGGTGCCGGTCGTACGCGTCCAGTTCGTCCTGCAGCGCCGTGATCTGCTCGTCGCGCTCGTTCAGACGCTGTGTGAGCGCGATCATGATGTCGCGCTGCTTGAGCAGGAGCTGCTTGTAGCGGTCCACCTGCGCCTTCTCCTCCTCGATGCACTCGCGCTCCTTCTCCAAATCCGCGAGGCGGCACTCGTACTCCTTGCGGATGCGGTCCTGGTGCTCCTTGATCGCGTCGCGCACCGCTGGGTCCTCGGCGTCGAACGCTCCGCCTCCTCCGACGTGGTTCCCGTCGGCGCCGGTCGTGGGCTTGCGCTGGCTGCTCATGAGCATCTGCGATGTGAGCATCGAAATACGCTGCTCGAGCTTCTTCTTCTCCTCCTTCTCCTTCATGAACTCGCGCGAGCGCTCCTCGAGCGCGCGGATGGCTGCCATCTTGTCCTCCTCGGCGCGGCGGCGCTGCTCGTCGAGCTCGAGCAGCCGGCGCTTGTCGACGACGTTGCGGCTCTTCTCGTCCAGCTCGGCGCGCAGCCGCTTGAGCTCGCGCTCGTACTTGCGCAGCAGGCTCTTCTGGTCCAGGTCCTCGTTCACGCGCGCCTCGTTCTTGATGCTCTTGGCGCGGTTCGCGAACTTGAGCGTCGAGAGCGACTCGGTGATCGCCTCGAGCGCGGGTGAGATCATCGCCATCATCGTCGTCTTGCAGTTCCCGCCGAGCGAGTCCTCGAGGATGCGCGTGAGCTTGCTGTCGCGATACGGGATGTGCTGCCGCCCGCGCGCGTCCGTGAGCGCCGCGATGACGTTCCCGAGCGCCGAGAGCGACTGATTGATCTTCTTGCTCTCTTCGAGGCGCTGGCCCGTGGCGCCCGAGAGCCGCACGCGCTCCGAGCCCGCGAGGTCCACGAGGTTGAGCTTGCCGACCTTGAAGCTCTGCCGGATCATCGACTCGAGTTTCGGGTGCAGCGCCATCGTGCCATTCGCGTTCTTCAGAGCGGCCTTCCCGCCGCTCTGGCGCGCTTGGTATGCGTTCACCATGGCCGTGAATTCCTCGGCCGGGATCTCAACGCCCCTCGCGTCCACGTACGACGTCTTGCTCTGCTCGGCGATGATGATGAACACGGCGTGGCTGCGCGACGAGACCTCGTTCATCTTGGTGCTGCCGGTCGCGCGCATCGCGCCGCCTCGCTCCATGAGCCCGTAGATCTCCTCCGGCGACCGCACGACCCACTCGGAGAGGCCCTCGACGAACACGCCGCGCTTCTTGTCCTCGCGGATCGTGAGGTTGTTGCGCTCGGGCTTGAGCAGATCCGAGATGGATTCGTTATAGATCTGCAGGTACGACGCGCGCACAAGGAAGCGCATGCGTGCCGAGATGTTGGACTGGATGTGGCAGAAGATCTGCTCGATCGCGCGCGGGATGATGCCGCGCTCCTCGACCGACCCGGAGCCGCTGTTGAAGCCCTCCATCGTGTACGTCTTGCCCGTGCCGGTCTGGCCGTACGCGAAGATGGTCGCGTTGTAGCCCTCGAGTGAAGACTCGACCACCGCCTTCGCCGTGTTCTCGTACACCGCGCTCTGCGTGCACTGCTGGTCGTAGACGTGGTCGAACGAGAACGTGTGGCTGCCGTACGCGCCTGGCGCCGCGCTGCCGTCCGCGTCAGTGAGCGCGCTGAGGTTCTCGCACACGGTGAGCACATGTCCTGGTGCGTCGACGCTGATCACGTTCTGGAACGGCCGATCGCCGTGGAGCTCGCGAGGCAGCGGTGGACGCACGCGGATCACGACTTTGAAGTTGTTGCCTCGCTCCGAGTACCGAGAGCCACTCGAGCCCACCGGCGACGAGAGCGCGCCGCCTCCACCGACGCTGCCGGTCATGCTCGCGCTTCCGATCGACAGACTCTCCGATACGTTCGACGAAGTCTCGTCGTCGCCTCTGGAGTGGTACGAGTTCGAGATCGCCGCTCGCTGCAGATACGCCGGCGCGAGTTGCTGCGCGGTGTGGTGGTACCCATGCTGTTGTTGTGGCTGCTGAGAGCTGTACGAAGACCTTCTGCTGGAAGTGGCACTCGCGCTGCCGTGCGGTGAGGAGCGAGCACTCCCGCCGCTCGAGGAGTGCGCGTGCGGGGACGACATGTTCGCTGGCACGTTGATGCTCATCCCCGCGTACGGCGCACCGGCGCGGCCGTGGTGCTGCGCTCGAGGCGTTGTGCTCGGGGAACCCCGCGAGCTGCGCAGCGAGGACGTGAAGTCGGAGGTGCTGCTCCTCATCCCGTCGCTGGGATCTGCGTTGAGAGCAGGTTTGGGAGGGTGTTAGATCTGGTGCGCTTTGGTGGTC
>JAASGA010000242.1:0-27062 GCA_023334105.1 Globisporangium nodosum
CTTCGTGCCGATCGTCAACATCGACGGCTTCCGCTACACGTTCAACGGCAACCGCCTCTGGCGCAAGAACCGCCGACCAATCTCGGGCTCGACGTACGGCGTCGACCTCAACCGCAACTTCGGACCGGCGGCGTACTTCGGGAAGGGAGGCGAAGGACCCACGGCTGAGACGTACCCAGGCACTGCGCCGCTCAGTGAACCGGAGACCGCGGGCATCTACAAGTTCCTCAAGACTTTACCTCTCGCTGGAGCTCTCGACGTGCACGCGTACTCGGCTCTCGTGCTGCGTCCGTTCGGCAACCAGAACGCGCAGGCGGCGGCTCCGTACGGCGCCAAGCTCAAGACGCTCGGCGACAGCGTCAAGAACGCCATCCAGGTCGGCAACACGTACACGTACACGAGTCAGACTGCGGCGCAACTGTACTTGGCGTACGGGTCGTTCATGGACTCGATCTTCCTCGAGTTCAACAAGACGGCGACGCTGAGCTTCGAGATGGAGGGCAACAACTTTGTCGTGGACAAGAGCGTGATCCGTCCGGGCGGCCTGCACGTCTTCCAGGGCATCATCCAGTTCGCTAAGGGTCTCACCGCCTACTACAGCTAAAGCACATAGGAGCCTCTGATGACCAGAGGCGGCGTTCATCTAGGATCGCATGTGATAGTGTAGCTATCCGTAGTTCCGAAGACAATGAGTACTCAAGTGCTTCTGTCGATCCAGTCGTTCCTCTTTCATTCAGGAAGCGAGGTGGCACCACAACCATGTTCAGCAACGCATCCGAACTACCGCGAACAGCAAGTGTTACTGCGTTTGCCACTATCACATGAACATGAGAACCCATACACTACTTGGTAGTTGCCATCTGCGAGTCATCTGCATCGAACACTGAACGCTCCCTACATCGAGTACATCTTGAGCTTGAGGAAGAAGATGCCGATGACGACACCGATCAGGCTCACGACCCCGCCCACGAACACCGGGAGTTTGTAGCCCATGGAGGTCTCGACGATAGCCGCGCCGATCACGAAGTTGAGCAGCTGACCGAGACAGTTCGCCGACACGAGTACGCCGAAGTACTTGCCCAGCTCTCCCTCGCCGAACACGTGCACGATGACCGGCACGAGCAGCGAGAACACCGTCGTCTGTGACACCGTCGTGAGGATAACGATCAGCACGTTAATCCAAACCACCTTGGTGAACGCCATGACCACGAGCAGGATCTGCGGGATGAGGCCGACCACGAGCACCCACTTGGCGCCGAACTTGCGCACGAGGAACGGCAGCGCCCACGAGAAGAGGTAGCCCACGATGTTGAAAATCAAGTCCGTGGAACCACCAGCGACGCTCACGCCGTCGTTGAAGTCGTTCTGCTCCTTTGTGCACGGCAGGTGGTTCCCAGTGCCGCACGTGTCCGCGCCGTCCGAGACGCCGTCGTACACCTCGAGGCCGAAAAACAGACCCCGGTTCCCGCTGTACGCCGTGTAGCCGTACTGCACGCAGAAGAACACCATGCAGTAGACCACAAGCACGCGCGGGAGTGTCTTGACGCCGTAGAAGATCGACCCGAACGCACTCTTGATCTGCGCCCACGCACTCTCCTTCGCCTGGTCCTCCTTCTTCAGCGGCGTCTCCTTCGCGAAGTAGCACGCGATGAACACGGACACGATCATCACCGCCGAGAGCATCGCCAAGAACGTCTTGAGCGACTTGTGCGCCGCGCCGAAGATGTAGATGTAGCCGGCGACGAAGATCGAGCCGATGGTTGACCAGCCCTGTCCGATGGACGACCCGAGCGTCTGCCGGTCACCGGCGAAGTCAGCGATCATGAGGAACACTGGCGCCTGCACGATGTTCACCGTGATGTCCATCCACGCGTAGAAGAAGACTGTGAAGAATGCCGTCCACGAGCGGCGTGTCGGCTCGCCCTCCTGGCCCGAGCCGTAGTCGCCGAGTGCGTCGCCGATCTCGCGCGTGAAGCCCATGAGCGTCCAGCAGATCACACTCAGGATCGACGCGACCACGATGATCGGGCGACGGCGGCCGTACGGGTTCGTGCTCCGGTCACTGAAGACCCCGACGATCGGGGACATTGTCATGCCGGAGAGAGGGCCGATGACTTGCGTGAGCTGCACGGCGTAGTTCGGCAGCATCGTTCCGAGGTACGGTCCGAGCGCCGCCCACTGCGCCGACCACGTCATATTGATCGCCATGCGCGGCAGCGCGATGGCCAGGAGCAGCGGCACGGACGCGCCGCGGTAGGAGCCGCCGTCGCCGCCCTGCTCGATGTCGGGCTTCGGAGACGCGATCTGGTCGTAGCCGACGTCGACCTCCTTGGTCATGATGCTTGCTTCCTTGTTCCCCTTGCTTGGCTGGTTGGTTGTGCTCGAGGAGGCGAGTTGGAAAGTGAGAGCGAGGCGGAGCTGCGTCTGAGTGCGTTCAGGTCGTTGAGGGTTCCGAGTTCATGTTGACAACGGGGACGCGGCGCAGCACAGCAGCCCGCGCGTTGAAGCTCCTGGATGCCTGACGCAGTTGGTCAGGTCAGGTTCGCGCGAGTGAGAAGCGGTCCTTGCATCAAGGGATCATCGTCTCCTGGTTGAGGTTCAAGGAGATCGGGAACGAGTCGAGTGAGCGAATCGTTCGCTCGACACCGCGCTCGTCCTCGCTCGGACCGTCCGCGCGGCACCTGCGAGTGAGTGTCACGCACTTCGTGCGAGGGGAAAGGCTCACGCCAAGCAACAAACCATCAAGCCCGTCTTGCTCAGCTGCACGAACGACCGGTGACCGAGCCTCGAGAGGGCACTTCGCTTCGAAGAATGGTTTCCGAGTGCCGCCGCCGCCGCGCCTCAGCACGGAGAGCATTCCGTCGTTGCGGTTGAACAGCTTGCGTTTCCGAGCGTGACAGGTAAGAAGAACCGCGATGCATGCAAGTGCCTCCTGCACTCGGGCAAGTCAAGGCCATCGAGGAACCCTGCGAGCTTGCAGGTTGAGCTAATGACTTCAACTGGGCGGCTCACTCGCTCACACCGTCTTCACTTGGTTCCTGGAAGCTCCGCCACGACTCCTCTACCTGGGCCGCCAAGATCACAACGACTCTGAGGTCTGCGCTTGGAGCGGCAGTGCAAGTCGAATGAACAAAGGCGTCGCGAAGTTTGGTGATGGTTTCTCCGCGCCGGTGTGCGCAACTTGCGCGCGGGAGTGAGCTCCTGGACCCGGATCGCCATCCAAGCAAGTGTATGTCGCTAGGCGGTTGCGTGGGTAGTGAAGATCATCGATCGATCCCCGAGAAGCGAGTATGCCGAGGAACGACGAATCAGCTGGAAGACAACCTCCGCAAAGACAGCACATCCGCCTTCATCATCCGCAACTCGCAGCCCGACAAGAGTGTTTGCTTTTGCTCTCAAGCGATCCGAGCCTACCCGCGGATGAAGCGCGTCTGGGGGGTGGCTCCTTCGTTCGCTCGGCCGCCACCACTTCGCTGCCGATTGATTCATTCCCTCAGGTGGTTCCTTCCCGCGGTCTGCAGTCGACGCGCCGCGAGCTGTGTCGACGCGCTCGGTGTGGTGCCGTCGGAGAATCGCGGCGAACTCGAGAGTCATGACATCGTGGCCGCGCTCAACTCAGCCGGACTGTGCGTCGCCAATCTCGCTCACTGCTCATTAGTGCTTGGAGCTGCAGCCATCGCTCGCTCGCTCCGGCACAGCTGACAAACCGAAGGTAGAAGACCTACTTCTCAGCAAAGAGGATGGCTACTGCAACTGCAAGTCGATCTTTGTGTCCCGCAGACGCTCGCTATGCAAACGCTTGATCGATTGACACCTCCCGAGGGACACGAGCGATACAAGCGGATCTACACATGACCGAAGTAGGCGAGCAGCTCCACGCCATCAAGCAACCATCCCTGGCAGTTCACTTGATCAACTTGTGCTGGTACCGCATGCAAAACACGATGGTCGGCGCTGTCTCGGGTGGTGGTAGACAGCAGCAGCGAGACTTGATGCGCACTGCGAGCATCGAGAGTTGCGTCATCTCGTATCTGCGTGCGAAAGTCGACGATGGCTCCTCCTAGAGATGGTCTCGAGAAGTCTCGAATCGACGCGAGCAAGTGAGTGATCTTGTCGGTGCACTACTTGGGTCCGAAAGCGATGGACCTTTTGAGGGCCGCGTGCATGTGCATCGAAGCGAATCACCGAGAGACGACTCCAGTTCAGCATGTGCAACCTGGAGCTCCTCAGTGATCGTCACGAGCTCTGCACACTCATGCATGTCAGTGTGCTTCCAAGCGCCGACATCGCCCACGCAAGTGATAAGCTGTAGCTATGCTGTCGCCGCGCTTGCGGGGGCTCACGCTCTGGCGGCTCGCGCATCGAGGTTCCAGGGTTTCCGATTAACCCCATTTTGACAATAGCCCTTTGGTTAAACCCATTGGGCCAGCTTCGTTTAAGTGCGCTCAGTGACACTAAAGTATCAGCAACGATGATACCTGAAAAAGAAAGTGATGCCCACATCTTCGCCGTCATCGTGGTGGAGCTGCGTGTGTGCAGGCTGCGCTCCCAGCTCGACGCCGCAGCTGGAGCTCCGCGAGATCCCGGCGAGCGCGCTCTCTCCGCTCTTCTTCTGCTGGTGCGTTTCCTCACAAGTTCGCTCTCGCCTGCGTTGTTGATGCCGAACGTATCGTCATCGAACACTCACGCGCCAACAGCTCGGCGTGTGACGCGCGCCTGGCGCCATGCGAGAGCTGCCACGTGCTGCTGGACGCGTCGCGGACGGCAGCGGACGGTGCACTGCTGTGTTGCAGGCGCTGCGGCGCGCTCTCGGTGTTCGACGCGTCGCTGCGCGCGCTGCTGGCGATCGCGCCGTTCAGCCGCGCGCTGCTGGTGCGTCCATCGTCTCGCGACAGCGGCCGCTTCCGCTATGGGATGCAATCAACTGCTCAGTATGCACCGTCTTGTTGCCACTACAGAAGCGCGTGCCGTTCGTGATCGAGCCACTCGCAGCGCTGCGCGAACGCATCCGCGAGTGCGACGCGCAGCTCCAGCGTGCGAAGGGGGAGCTGGGTGCCGGTCAGGAGCCCCAGGAGGCCACGCAACCGCCCGAGTCCCAGCGGAAGCGCAAGCGATCGGAGACCACACAGGCAAGTGCGGAGACGGCGACATCGAGCGGCGACTGTGACTCCCATTCTCCGCCGTCACGACCTCCAGAAGAGGTGATTGCGGCACTGGAAGCGGAGGAGGCGGCGCTGCAGCGCCAGCTCCGCGACGAGATGAGGAGGTGGGAGCAGTTCGCGGCTGAGACGACGGACCCATCGACGCTGCTTCTTCAGCAGCAGCAACAGCAGCACCAAGGGTTCTCTGTGACGCATCTGAACGTACGTGTGTCCAGCTCAGCTGTTCAAGCACTATGCATGGGTCGATGGCAAGACGGATGGATGCTGACCTCGAACGAACGCCGCCTGCATATGTTTGCTGGTACAGATACTCAAAGTCATGTACGACAAGAGCATGGACAAGGTTGAGCTCGCCGCGCTCGCACACCAGATCGAGCAGTTCCTGCTGCACCAGTCGACGCTGCTCAAGATGAAGTTCGACGTGCTGGCAGCCGTGGACTCGTGCCGCGAAGCGGAGCAGCTGCACGCGCCGGCATTCCAGGATCACGGCTACGATCGCTCGACCCGTGAGCGCCACAACTCGAGCACAATGGTGTCGATGGACAAAGTCACCAACCTGATCATCAACTCGACGAAAGAGCAGCTGCGCCACCGCTACGACACCTTCCAGGCGCTCTCTCGACCCCACCTCGCGCTCGTCGGTGTCGCCAACACACACCTCTTCGCGCTGTATAGCGCGGCGCAGAGTCTGCAGAGACCTGGCATCCAGCAACCAGGCCAAACGAATGATCGCGAGCCACTCACGATCCAACGAGAGCTGTTCGGCGCGACTACCAATGGTTGGAAGAGCGCCATGGACGACCAGGAAGCGGCTGGGACTGTCGCTGGATCCCGATCTCGAAGGCGGTACAGTGGTGGTGGAGCCAACACTGTAGGGAGTGCAACGATGTACAGCGAGAACCGCCGGCTGGTTGGTGGCTACGAGGCTGTCTCGCACGTGCAGCAGTCGCTGGAGCGCGGCAACCGCATCGCCGAGATCTCGAAGAAGGTCGAGCTGTGGCGCGCGCTCAGCGCCACGATATCGTCCACGTGTGTGCTGAGCGTGCTGGAGCTGGCGAGCGCGACCGACTCGCCTCTGGCATGGTGATCGATGCAAGCAAACGAGCGCGGACCCAGTGCACCGAGGACTCTCCCCCACGCAAGTACAAGACGGGCACTCGGAAGGAAGACGACACGTAACTCTTTTCGCCGTACACACACATCGAGCTAATACCTAGCGAGTCGTTCTCGCGTCTACACTGCGATGAACAGCTCGCGCAGTCTCGCGTCGTCCGAGCAGTAGCCCGAAGGCTCCGTGCGCATCGGCTTGGACGCACTCGTGTTTGCGCTGATAGCAGCGGCATCGCCATCGTTCAGCAAGCCCTCGAGCAGGTCGAGCATGTCCATCTCCGAGATCGCGTCGAACTGGTGCTTCATCGTGTGTGCGTAGTGTTCCTCGTGGGCGTGGAAGTGCGACCGGTATGCGAGGTCGAGCGAGTCGAAGAGCTCGTGCTTGATTGCCGTCGAGGAATTGGGCATCGTTGGCATCGCAGCTGCGGGGCAGTGCCACTGAGCCTTGGGGCACGAGTAGTTGCGGTGCTGAGTGCGCTGGTGGCGCAGCAGGTTCCCGGACGTGCTGAACGTCTTGCCGCATCCTGGGAAGCTGCACGCGTGGGCGGCGCTGCCCATGTGGATCTTGAGGTGGCGCTCGAACTTGGCGTGCTTCGCGAACGTGCGTCCGCAGCCGAGAACAGGGCACAAGATCGTCTTCTCCATGTGCAGGCGGCGGTGGCGCGACAGGTTCCCGGAGGTGCCGAAGCGCTTGCCGCAGGACTTGATCGGGCACTCGTACGGCTTCTCGCCCGTGTGCGTCTTGATGTGTTCGTGGAGCGTAAACTTGCGGTGGAAGCGGCCGCCGCAGCCGGGTTCCGGGCACACGAACACTCGCGAGCGCGTGCTGAGGAGCTGCGAGTCCTCCGAGGCGATCGGGGAAGTGGCGGTGGCAGCGGTGTCAATCGGCTTGTCCTGCGAAGGCGTGGCGGCAGGCATGGTAGATGAGCTGGCTCGAGCTGGTTGGCGACTTGCGGCACAGGTGGCAAGTTTGGGAATGGAGAAGACCGAGATGCTGCTGCTACTCACTCCGCTGCTACTGTAGTCGAGTAGGACTGGCGAACTCCAGAAGTTGAGGCCAAGATCACAGCGGTGATCGTGCGTAGTACAACAAGTCGTGGAGAACCACGTGGGAAGAGAGGGCAGGGGATCGGCCAGCAGTCGAGGCATTCGCGGCGAAGCCACCACGGCTCGTCCTCCTCTGCAAGCTCCCGATCCACACACACCAACCTGCGCCTGCCGAGCAGAGACTGGTCTGTTGGTCGGTCGGAGGACGCAACGCAAGAGCCTGATCATAGTCATGCGAGCGTGATCGGCGAGCGAGTTCAAGCTCTAGGCGTGGATAGGTGGTGTCGACACCGCGCCAGATGGGGAAAGACATCGAGCGGAGCGCCTACCGAAATGTCAGATGTACAGTACGGCGCACCAGCAGTGTGTCTCACTTCGAAGTCTTCAAGAGTGCCAACCTCCATCGAGCGGACGTGTGTACTCATGCGCACTTGCACGACACGCACATGGGCGTTGCGCTCGAGACACCAGCCTCGTGTTCTTGCTTCGTCGTGCGCCTAAAGAATCGAGATCAAGATCGATATATCAAGGTGCAGTGGTCGTGGTGGTGATGACGGCGGCGGCGAACTTTTGCCTGGATTCTCTCATGCGCGTGTTTGCTCAGATCGTTGAGTGGCTGGCAGGGAGCCATCCATCCTGGGAACCTGAGGAACGTTCGCATCTCGCGGTGCGCATCGCCGAGATGTCGCTTTGCGCTGGGCGTGGTGCCTTGATAATCTGCGTCAGCTATCTCCGTCGGACAAAGGATAGACTGGCGAGCGCGGTTTGTTGTAGTAGTTGTGCAAGCAGCATGGGCGCCTCAAGACTCTCGGACTCGAGTCTGCAAGCCTCAAGTCGCCGACCATCCCGACGCTGCGAGGATTGTTTAGCCAGCGATCAGCTATCCTAACTTGAGTAACGCAGCCTCCTTTTTTCAGGCTCGCTCACAGCCCTTGTGTGAAAGCTCATCTGCTTCTGCAAGATGCAGGAGCGCGAACCCACGACGAAATGGAATCTGCAGACACGGCGCCCACACAACTGATAATGAACGAGCGTGTAAACACAGGAGCACCCAGCGTGCTCAGGTCAGCGCGAACGTCAGCGCCACAGTGAACGCCTTATGCGCAACACGCATGTGCGGCACGTGTTGGCGTCGCAACCATCGACTCGCTCGCTCGCAGTCGTGGGGGAATCTCCTGCTGTTGTTTCGAGTGTGAAGAAGGAAGTAGGTCGAGAGAAGGAGGATATGAGAACGACTCTCTTCACAACACGCGAAGACTCGCGCGGATGCCGCGTCCAACTCGTCGTGCCCTGCATGGTAGACGACCAGAGAGGGACTAACAGGCTGGTTGGCTAGCGGAGTGTCCGGGCGAGTGGATAGATGGGTACCGCCCGATGAGTATCCGCGAGGATATGACAGTGGCGGTGGCGGTGGATGGCTCGGATGGACAGGCACACAAGCAAGCACTCGGGACGCGTTCAAAAGGCGTCACCGTCCGACCTGGACACACCGTGCCAACCGACAGCTCTGTCCGCTCCGCCACACACGAAGAAAGTGGCACTGCAACAGCGCATCCAGTAACGACCATCAGCTCAGCAAGGCGAGTATCGCGGCCGTCAAACGAGCTGATAAACAGACGCGCCAATACGCGGCAGCGTCTCGAGTCTCGGCTGCTGCCTGCCGCCGCCGTCGGAGGTTCCCACACACGCTGGACCGCATCGTCACGCCACATGTCCAAGGGAGATCGGACGTGTGGAGCGAGCCCGCTTGGAGCGAACTCGCAGACGCTCCAGGCAGCCCCGTGGTCTCCACACTCCCCTTTTCGTAGCAGCCATGATGCAAGTCGTGCTTTGCCGTGCTACGCTCCCGATGGCATCCGGACCACTCTGCGGCGCTCGGATTCGCTGCTGCTTGGCGGCGACTGCACCCCGCCACGAGAAGCGCAAGTGCCCCCCGAACCGAATCCAGCGCTCGAGCGGTCACGTCAGCGCTGCAGCGGGACGGCAGACATGGAGACCAGACTCCCTCCCCACAAGGCAGCAGCAGATCCGGCGGTGGCTGGTGAATCGGAAGGCTCCACCGACTACTCGCTGCAAGCAGCGCCCACGCGCTCCGGCGTCACGGCTCTCGCCCGTTCGTGACTCTTTGCGAGGTAGCTGCGCGACAGCCGCGCGTGTGCGTTCAGCATGTGTGCCTGCGACGGCGGTGACGTACTCGGGTCATGACGCGCTCGTCGTGCGCGTCCATTTCGACTCGTTACCAACTCACGCTTGCTGCTGCCCTGCGTTCTACACACACACACACACACCCGGCGATCAGATTCTCTCACTCGCTCCTGCTCTCCTCGCGACCTGCTTCAGCTGTTGAAGATCCGCGTGTAGAGCTGGTCGTGCATGGCCTGGATGAGGTCGAGCACGGGCGCCGACGAGTACGAGTCCTCGAGCGGGCGGTTCTTCTTGCTCTGGAACACGCGCTCGAGCTCGTCGCGCAGCTCGAACTGCATGCGCGCGGCCTCAAACGGCCCCACGAGGTTCAGCCGCGTGGCCGCGCTCAGCACGTCGCGCACGCCGTAGAAGAGGAAGAGCCGCTGGCTCGTGTCGCCGTCCACGCCGAGCAGCGCGCACACGAGCGCGAAGACCACCGCGTGGTGCACGCCCGGCTGCTGCCGGCGCTTCGCCTCCTTGCGCACTGCTAGCAGCACCGCGAAGCGGTCGCCGTCCTTGTCCTTGTCGCTCCCGTAGGTCGAGAGCGCGAGCCGCAGCATCGCGGCACCTTGCGCCAGCGACGCCTTGCGCGCCACGTGGTTCGAGAGCAGCGCCGTGGCGCGCGCGTTCACGTCCAGCACGGCGTCCACGAGCGCGCCGCGGTCGCTGTCCGAAGCGCTGGAGGCGGCCGCGTGCATCGCGAACACTATCGGCAGCGCGAAGTTGGCGCTCTGGTGCAGCGTCGCGCGCAGGAAGCGGGCGAGCGGCGCGCCGCCCGACGTCACGAGCCGCTCCTGCACCGCCGCCTCGAGCCCGAGCGAGTGCGCGAAGCCGCCCGTGGGGTAGAGCGAGTCCACCATCTGCCACACGGCCCAGTCGCCTGCGGGCGGAGGCAGCGGCGAAGGCGTCATGAGGGGAGGGCGAGGAATGGTGGTCTGGAGGAGCTTCCGCTTTCACTAAACTCAGTGGTCAACAGTGCCGGCAACGACCTCGTCGACTTCTTCAGCAGACTTCAGGCTTGGACGAGGTGACGGCGCGGACACTTGCAAGTGAACGGACGGTAAGTGACGATGGATGGCCATGTCCTCCAGGGACAGCGACTTGAGTCGCACGCGAAGTAGGTATCAACGGGTCCCGTTGATTGTGGATGCAGTTGAGACAAGGTGTGCATGTACTTGCCCTTGAGACCTCGTCCCCTTGAGGTACACCGATCGATCGATCAATCGAGTTCGTTCTGGTTGGCAACGTGTGCTCCCCTCGAGAGCTCATTCTCCGGTTCGACCGATGGTTGCCACTCGTCCACTCCTGAGCGCAACGCTCGTCCTGCTCGCACTCTGCTGCCTCTGCGGTCTCCAGCACATCGACGCTTCTGCAGACTTCGTGATCACCGAGTCCCCCACGACGTCCACGAGCAACGCCGCGACCGCCGATCTCAAGTTCCTCAAGCAGTTCTCCATCAGCGCGGATGCCGGCGGTGAACTAACGGCGTTGAGCGCGCTGGCACTCGGCCTGCCCGGCCAGGTCTTCATCACGTACGCGTCGAAGGCGTCGAGAACTGCTCCTGCGCACGACGGCACGCTGCTCGGCGAGATCAAGGTGTACGCGAGCACCGAAGCGCTGGCGACGAGCGTCACGGCCGCCAGCAAGCGAGCCATGAAAAGCGCGAAGCTTGCGGTGACCAGCAATGCCAGTGCTGACACCAGCGCTCTCGTGCTCACGGAGATCATCCTGCTCACGAAGAACGCGCTCAAGAAACTGGTTGCGAACGGCGTGGGGGACGTCGTGATCTCGAACGACGTGTTCTTCTCAAAGAAGAAGGCGGACTACACGATCCCGTCGAGACGTCTGATGCGTGCGGCGAGCGAGAACGCATCGTCTTCCGAGACGATCCGGCAGCAGCAGGATCGGTTCGGCCTGTCGACGTGGGCGATCGCTTCCAACGGCAGCTCCAGTGGTGCGACGTCGCTCAACATCGAGGTCTCCGGTGCTGGCGACATCGTCCTCCAGCGTATCGACAGCGACCTGCTCCCAGAAGGAGCGATGGGTGTCGTGACTGCCGCGGTTGGAACGACAGAAGTCTCCAGCACGCGCTCGAACAAGGTTGGCGCGCTCGACACACTGCGCGTGAACGTCAAGGAGCAAGGCAAGTACGCCGAGGTGTTCCTCCCCCCGGCGATCAAGACGGTGAATGTGTCGGGGAAGGTCCGCACGAACAACCTCAACACGACAACGTTCTCGGACGACGCGCTCGTCGTTCTCGTGAATGGCACGGGCAGCCTCTTCGTGACCGCGAGCAGCAGCGCTGTGTACGTGGACGACGCGGACTTTGAGGTAAAGGGGAGCGGCGTCCTACAGGCGTCGTTCAAGGAGATCTTCGCGCGCGACATGGTCTCCGCGTTCGGTCCTCTCGGAAGCGGGATGATGGGAGATCGTCCAACGTACTCGTTCACCATCACATCGTCGAAGATCTGCATGACGTCGTCCAAGTACGGCACGACGATCGGGACGTACGACAAGAACATGAGACCTGACACGCCGTGCCCAGCGTACCAAGTGCCTGCGAGATCCGGTCGCTCGGGATCGCCGGTGCAGGTACCCACATCCGGTGCTGCTGGAACCAGTTGGACGCTCTTCAGTGCGGTGAGCCTGCTTGTTGCGACGGTCGTGCTGCAGTAACGAGCGCAATTAGTTCAAGCAACCTAGATACATGTTCCGTCAGTGCTGATGAATGCAGTGCTTCGTGTTCTCTGAACGGAATGTGGTGTCATTCGGACGCGCATGCTCAGCTCGAGGCGCTCGGCTCGCCTCCAGCGCTCACTTCGTGCGCTTTCCGCTTGGATGGAGTGGTCGACTGCGCAGGAGCTTCGGCCGCAGCGCCAGGTGCAGAAGCGGAGGTAGTCTTGGGTTTCGGTGACGGAGTCACTGCGTATCGATTCCATTCACACGTTCAGAGTCACATGGAGCAAGTCAGTCTTCACATAGGTCGACGACGCGAGTTGCTTGCGTGGCAAGAAGTGCACCTCTCGGCGCTGTGTTCTCGGTCTTCACCCAGCCGCACTTGACGAAGAAGTCGTAGATCTGCCCGGTCTTGTTCACATCTGCGCAAGACATGCATTAGCATGTGCCCACGCACTCTCGCAACGAAGCGCACGCACCTATCTTGACCACCTCCTTCGCGCTCTTCCTCGTCAGATACCCCAGGCGGAAGCACTCGCGGATGAGTGCGTCCTTGATGACCAGGTAGTGCTGCAAACACACGCATCTCCGTCAGATCTCAAGCGTACATGCGTTCCTCCCACCAGCACACACGCACCTTTGGCAGCAGCTTCAGCTTCGAGCACAGCTCCTTCTCCTGCGGAGTCAGCAGGTGGCATCCCGGCGCACCGTCCACGAGGAAAGAAGACCCCGCCGCACCGTCACCCGTAGCAGATCCGTTCGCGCTCGCTCCTCCGGTTCCGCGAGTGCGCGAGTGCTCATGGTCCCGGCTGCCCTTGTCCCCCGGCGTGTCGCCCGCTTGATCGCGATTCAGCCAGCGGTTCGCGCGGTCTCGGCCGCTCGACGCCGGCCGCCCCGACTCGTACAAGTACGCCGCGCTGTCCCGCTGCTTCTGCAGCGCCTGCTCCGTCTCGCGCTTCTTCTTCTCGACATCGTACAGCTCCGCCTCCGCGAGCGTGCGCACGCCGTTCTTGCGGTACTCTTGCAGCAGCAGGATCTGCTTGCGCAGACGCATGGCCGCGATCAGTCCGTTGATGAAGTCGTCGTGCTCCTTTGGCGTCTGGTACCGCGCGAACGGCCGCATCTGCGCGATGAGCTCGCGCTCGTCCTTCGGGCGGCGGCGCTCGGTCTGCTGGTGGCGCTTGTAGTCTAGCAGCCCGCGCTCAACCACGAACCGCTTGCGACGCTCGCGCTCGTCCAGCTTGGCGTTGTAGATCTCGATGACCTTGAGCTTGAGCTCGCGCTCGGTCGGGTGGTCGTCCTCGGAGAACTCCATGTCCGCCAGGATCAGCTCGGCCTCGTTGTCGTACTCCACGTCGAAGTCGCCGCGCAGCGGCATGTAGCCAGCGAGTTCACTCCCGGGGTTCTTCGCGGGCAGCGCCGGCGTGCTCGGAGACGGCGCCATGCCGTTCGCAGTGGTAGCAGCTGCAGCCTTGAGCGGCGACGAGTACGCGCTGGGCTTCGTGTCTTCCGTTGGTGCCGGTGGCTCCGGATCGTCCAGGAACCGCGGCATGAGGTCGCTCGTGCTCAGGTACGCGCCCATGTAGTGCGTCTCGCACTTCTTCTCCGACTTGGTGGTCACGTGCTCCGCGATGTCCTTCCAGTTGCCCATGCCGAACATCTCGATGCCCTCGAGCAGCAGCAGCTCCTCATCTGCCGTCCAGTCGCTCGTCGCCTGCGCGCCTGAAGCAGCCGCCGCCACAGCAGTAGTAGCAGCTGCTCCGCCATCCTTCTGCGGCGTCGTCGTCGCTGTCGGCTCCTTCACGCTCTCGCGCGGCTCGCGCACGACGGGGAACGCGAGGCAGTCGGACACTGAGTAGCTGTGACTCTTCTTGTGCGCGCCGAGCTCCACGCCCACGGCGAAGCACTCGACGCAGAGCTCGACCGGCGGGCGCCGATCCGCGCACTCGACGCACGTCACGCGGATGTTGCGCGCCAGTTCCTTCTGGCAGTTGAGGCAGAACTTGGCCTTGGGCACGGGCTTGGCCGCTGAGGACCCCGACGACGGTGTCGACGGCGCGGACGAAGTAGCCGCCGCCGCAGAGGCGGATGCGGTCACGCGCTGCTTCTTCGTGGGGGGCGACGCGCTCATATTCATTCTAAGTATGAGCGCGAAGAGAGCGAGTGAATGTGTGGGAAATTCAAATAAGAAAGCGTTTAATGCGGATTTAGGTGAACGAATTATTTTGAAGAGGTAGTTTACAAAAGAAAGTGAAGATTTTGAGCGGATTTTAGAGGATGCATCAATTTGACATGAGCGAAAGAGTGGCGGGAAACTCTTCACAATGCCAGCTGCAACGATGATGTTGGCGGTGGTGATCTTCCTCGCGCTCTCGAGTGTCTGTCTACATGAGTGTCGACGCCCTTCGCTTCGCGCATCGTCTACTTGCCGAAGCGGCGCTTGCGGCGGTTGAACTCGATGATCACGTCGCGCAGGTCCGTCTGCGTCATCTCCGGCCACAGTTTGTCCACGAACACGAGCTCCGCGTACGCGATCTGGAAGAGCAGGAAGTTGCTCAAGCGGATCTCCCCGGACGTGCGCACCAAGAGGTCCGGGTCCGGCAGTCCACTGCGCCATTGCCATCACACGAGATCGTCAGTTCTCTCGGCTCTCTCTTCACACCCACGACAACGAAGAAGAGCGACGCACGCTGTGAGCAAATGCTGTTCCACGAACTGCTCGTCGATGTCCTCGACTGCCGTCTCGCCACGCGCCACCTTGGACGCGATCTTCCTGCACGCGCCGACGATCTCGTCCCGCGCGCCGTAGCTGCTCAAAGTCAGTCAACCGCATGCCTCGAGTCAGATCTGGCAGCTCACGATGCACGGCCTCGCATCACAGCAAGACCACCGTACCTGACGCAGATGTTGAGGTTGAACGCCTCGCAGTGCTTCGTCTTGCCCTCGATCTCCTCGATGGCCTCGACGATGTGCGCCGGGAACTTGCGGCCGTCCGACACGAGCACGCGCACTCGGATGTCGCGCTTCACGGCCTCCGGCACGATCTGGTGCATGAACTGGTTGAAGAGACCCATGAGCGCGTCCACCTCCGACTGCTCGCGGTTCCAGTTCTCCGTCGAGAACGCGAACACCGTCAGCGCCTGGATCCCGGCTTCGATGCACCAGTCCGTGAACGCCACGAGCGTCTTGCTGCCGTCCGAGTGACCGCGCACGCCGGCGCCATACTTGGCTTTCCCGAAGCGCCGGTTACCGTCCATGACCACCGCGATGTGTCGCGGGATCTGCGTGCATGCATCGCCCACACGAGTGAGTCCCTCATATCTCTGTTGTTGCAGCGTTGCATGCCTCTCACCATCAAGCCTTCTAGCGCCGAGCCGCCCGCCTTCGAGCTCGCGCGCGTCGCGGTTATCGAACCACCAATGAGCCGGGCTGCGAGCTTCCAGACCACCGCCGGCACGGGCACCTCGAACTCCCACTTGAGCTTGTGCTCGAGCCCGCTGACGACCGAGACGCTGAGCAGCGTGAGCAGGAAGGCGAGCGCCAGCGGCATGCCCGCGAGCCACCAGAGCTCGAAGCCGTTGTGCAGCGACTGTGCCCAGCCCTCCGCCGTCGCCCCGCCGGCGACGTCCAGCGCCAGCCCCGAGAGCGTCTCGCGCCGCCAGATCGCCTCGCGGAAGCCCGTGAGCACGGCGCCGCTGCTGTTCTCGTCCATCCGGCCTGCTTCGTAGCTCTGTAGCGCAGCAACTGCGGTAATGGAGCAGAGGAGGAGGAAGCTGGCGCTGGTGCTGATGCCCAGTTGCGCTCTTGACGCGTCACTCGCACAGCCATAGGTGGCACATCTGGTACACTGGCACGATGTACCTCTTCTAGCGGTACATTGAGGCTGTCTTGGCACCTGGCCACACAAGAGCATCACATGCTTGGGCGGCCTGTGCATTGGCTGCCGCGGCGGCGCGCGAGCCTCCGACGGCTCTCGACCTCCATTCGCGTGCCTGACGATGACGCCGGCAGCAGCAGCAGTAGCAGCAATAGCAGCGGCGGCTCGCGCAGGTTCCGGCAGCACGTGAACCCGCTGGCGCACCAGTACCGCGAGCCCGTGGAGCTGCCGGACTGGCGGCGCGTGTTCGCCGCCCCCGAGCTGCCCGTGCACCTGGACATCGGCTGCGCGCGCGGCAAGTACCTGATGCAAGTGGCGCAGGCGCACGCGTGCGAGCGCAACTACGTGGGTGTGGAGATCCGGCAGAACGTGGTCGCCGAGGCTGCGCGCGAGGCGGCACACCGCGCGCTCGCGAACCTCGCGTTCGTGCACGCCAACATGAACTTCCAGCAGCGGCTGCTGCTGCCGTCGCTGCCCGGCGCGGTCGAGAGCGTCTCGATCTTTCACCCGGACCCGTGGATGAAGAAACGCCACCTCAAGCGGCGCCTCGTCACGCCCGACTTCGTCGCGGAGCTCGCGGACCTGCTGACGCCCGGCACACCTATCTACGTGCAGACCGACGTCGAGGAGCTCTTCGCGTACATGGTCGAGGTTTTCGAGCACTCGCGCCGCTACGGCTTCGACGCGCTGCTGGAGAACCCGTTCGGGATCCCTACGGACCGCGAGAAGTTCGTGCGCGACCACGGTGGCGACATCTTCCGCGTCAAGTTCATTGTGGGCGGCGAAGCAGCCATCTGACGTGCAGGCCGTCGGTGCGGCGCATAGATACATAGATGCATAGATGCATAGATAGAGGCAATCGGTAAGAAGCGCAGGACGCATACGCGATGCATCACATGATGTCCTTTGATCATCCATGTTTGGTAGTGACAAAAGCGAGTGAGACGTGTGTTTTATGCAGTTTTTTGGTGTGGCACACAACGCCATTTGCAAGAAGAGAGCCAAGCAGCGCGAGCATGAGCATCCTGGACGACATCACGGCGCAGCGGCGCGCGGACGTGGCGGCGGCGCAACTGCGCGTGTCGCAGGTGCAGCTGCGCGAGCAGATCCACGCGACGGAGGCGGCGCTCGGCCCGGCACTCGACGTGCTCGCGCGTCTCAACGCGCCAGCGGTGCGAGCTGCTCTTGTTGGTCAGTGACGGCGATTAACTGAGAGGCTGATGACTCGCGACTGCGTGTAACGGCAGCGCGAGGGCTTCGCGGACGTCGCGCTGGCCGCCGAGTTCAAGCGCGCGAGCCCCAGTAAGGGCGACATCGCGGTCGGACTCGACATCCGCGGTGCGTAGCATGCAGGCGACGAGAAGGAGAGAGAGAGTGTACGAGGACCTTACATTACGATGCGAGCAGACCAGGCGCGACAGTACGCGACCGCCGGCGCGAGCATGATCTCGGTGCTCACGGAACCCAAGTGGTTCAAGGGCTCGCTGGAGGACATGCAGGCGGCGCGCGAGACGGTGCAGGCGATCGCGCACCGCCCGGCGATCCTGCGCAAGGACTTTATCATCGACGAGTACCAGCTGCTCGAGGCGCGCGCGTTCGGCGCCGACTGCGTGCTGCTCATCGTCGCGATTCTGACGCCGGAGCGCCTGACCGAGCTGATCGAGGTATGACCGAGCGGCGCGCTAGCGTTGGATGGCAGCTACTGAGTGCGTTGGGGCGCGTGTGATCGTGTGCAGGCGACGCTCAAGCTCGGCATGTGCCCGCTTGTCGAGGTGAACAGTGTTGAAGAGCTCGACATCGCGCTGCAGGCGGACGCGAGGTGAGGCTGTGGCTCTTATCACGCTCTTCTTGTCCTCTGCGAGTCTTCTTACACGACACGTCTGCTCCCAGACTCATTGGCGTGAACAACCGCAACTTGAAGACCTTCCAGCTGGACCTGGACACGACGGTGCGCGTCGCCGATGAGCTGCGCAGCCGCGGCATCCCACTCGGTCGCGACGGCGTCACGCTCTTCGCGCTCAGCGGCATCCACTCGCGCGCGGACGTCATTAAGTACGAGAAGTGCGGCGCGCGCGGCATTCTCGTCGGGGAGTACCTTATGAAGAGCGGCGACGTGGGGAGCACGATCCACAAGCTGCTGCTGGCGCGCCGCAACTCCCGCGAGTTCTCGGACTACTTCCAGCAACCGCTCGCGAAGATCTGCGGCGTGACGAAGCTCGAGTACGCGATGGCGGCGCTGCGAGGCGGCGCTAACATGATCGGTCTGATCTTCGTCGACAACTCTTCTCGCTACATCGACATGGACGAGGCGAAGAAGATCGTGCAGGCGGTGCGCCAGTACGGCGAGCGAACCGGACCCGTGCTGCCAGAGGTCTTGGCGAAGCACGACATCGACGCGAGCGGATCCAACGCCGCGGACTGGTTCCAGAAGAACGCAGCGGGTCTCCGCCAGGTGTGCTCGCGCTCGCCTCTGGTCGTCGGCGTCTTCATGAACAAGACGGCCGCCGAGATGAACGCGATCGCCGAAGACGTGGGACTCGACATCGTGCAGCTCCACGGCGACGAGGGCTTCGAGATCTGCCGCGAGGTCATGTTCCCGACGATCCGCGTGTTTCACTTGCCGGACACGGTGAACACGGACGGTGTGGACCCGGAAGCTATTCTCCAGCACGTCCAAGGAGGTGCGTCGAAGCTTGCAGGTTGTATCCTATCATCCGTGTGGCCCTAGAACCAACCGTATGCTGCATCATGTGTCGCGCGCAGGTCTCGCGAACTTCCTGCTGCTCGACACCAGCGTGAAGGGTCAGCAGGGAGGCACGGGCGTGACGTTCGACTGGAAGATCGCGGCGATCTTCAACCAGGTGCGGCTCCCGTGCCTCATGGCGGGCGGTCTGACACCGGAGAACGTGTCGAAGGCGATCGCGGTCGCGCGTCCGCTGGGCGTCGACGTGAGCAGCGGCGTGGAGGTGAAGGGCTCGGTGGGCGTGAAGGACTTGGCGAAGGTGGCGAGCTTCCTGAAGTTCGTGAAGGAGTTCCTCTCGGTCGCGGCGCTCAAGATCGACGAGGAGTGAGTGATGCAGCCCGTGAGCGACGCAGCGAGCAAGCAGTGAGGGGAGAAGACGACGGTGGGTGGAGGTGGTTACGTGCGTTGCTGGGGTAATAAACGCTTGGAGCGCATGCGCGTTCGTTGATTGTGGACTTGACACAGTTGAAGTTGCAGCGGAGTGATGGTCAGCTGAAAAGCAAGTGTGCGCTGCCTCTGCTGACGCCATTCCGCAATTTCCCTCCCAGCGCGCAAGTCCCAAGCCAAGGTCCACGAGCGCCATGCTCGTCTACAGCGTCTCTGAGCGCGGACCCTCCAACGGCATGAAGCGGAAGGTGAGTGAGTGCGCTTCCAGCGTCGTCTCTGCGATTGACAAGCGAGCTTACGATGATGGCGGACATTTGCTGCGCAGTTGCAGGCGAAGTCGCCACAGTCGATCAGCAAGCGCGCATCGATCGATTCTGCTCCCAGGAAGCGAGCGTGCAGGCGCGACTTGTCTTCCGCAAGCTCGCACCCCACAGGCTCAGGCGAAGAGGAGACGCCGATCAAAGATCGACGGACGCTCGTGATCGAGTACTGGAGCCGCTCAGATGAGTGCCTCGAGCGCAAGTGGGACCACATGGACAAAATCGACGACTCAGAGCTCTCGCGAGAAGACCACATCCTGGCGACGACGCTGCAGGGGCGGCGCACGCTGCTCGAGCCCAACATGTTCCCGTACAGCACACCGGCGGGGATCGAGCACTGGACGCTGTGGAGTCGGGACGAGATGAGCGACGACGAGGTGGAGCGCTGCGTAAGCGCCTGGATCGAAGAGAATGCGCCGCATGTGCTGAGCTGGAACTTTGACGACAACTCCTCGCGCTCGATTGACCTCTTCCATGTGCATGTGTACTTGCGCGTTCCGGCCGGGCAGAGCGTGCTTCAGGCAGACACGTGACTCAGCAAGATCACCTGACGAGGTTCCTATTCACCGATCCCATGCGTCAATGCACGTCACCTTCGCCCACTACACACTCGTACGTTGGTTGTCGCGGATCATATTGCCAACGAAGCGCAACTGTACTTGTTGAGACCAAAGCATACATTGATGTCACTCTGCTCAGACTTCTCGTGCACAGACCAGCGACTGAGCTCACAGACCTCTTAGTAGCCGTCGGACTTGAAGTGGTCGGCGGTCATGAACTTCTCCCACGCCGCAGTGAACGCCTGCTTGAAGACGTACTTGTTGGCGGCGTAGACCGAGACCACCGCCTTGAGCTCCGGGTCCTCCAAGAGCGCCAGGTCCGTGTCGAGCATGTAGATGTCCTTGCCCTCCGCCTTGTACTCCTTCTCCGACACCTTGGTCCATTTCTCGCTCAGCAGCAGCTTGAAGTACAAGTTCGAGAACTTGGACGGGTCGTTCGTGTACGAACCCTTGAAGCCCAGCAGCTTCTGCTGCGCGGGGCTGCGAGGGCGACCGGCGAGCGCCACGGCGTCGTACTTGCTCAAGCCCGCGACCTTCATGTTGTCGCGCACCGCGATGAGCGCGGTCTTGTAGTACGTCCGCGGAGCGAGGTGCTCGACACCCGAGCCGTCCGCAGCGTCAACACGACCACCAACAAAGTCGACGTCGTCCAAACCGGCGTCCTCGAGCGCGACTTCGCCCGCCAAGACGATCAGATCCGCGGTTGAGAGGTTCGGGAACGACTTCTTGATCGGCTCCAGAGCAGCGATGACCTTGTCGACGCCAGCGTTCACCGGCCAGTCCTTCATCGGAGAGAAGCGGATCTTGGCGCCGTTGCAGCCGCCCGAGTAGTCCGTCAGGCGGAACGTCGACGCGCACTGCCACGCGGCGTTGATGAAGAGCGCCCCGTTGTACGTCTTGCCGTATCCGACTTTGTCGCCGTTGAGACCGACGGAGTTGCTGTTGAGCAGCGCCTTGATCGCTTTACGTACCGCGCCGAAGTTCGGGAGCGTCGCGGGCGAAGCCGGCAGCGGGTTCTGGAACGGCTGCACGGGCGGGATGTTGTTGCCGCGGCAGCGAGCCACCGGACCCATGTCGCGGGACATGAGCTTGTACCAGGCGTGCGAGAACGCGTCGTTGAGACTCGTGAGGTTGCTCGCGAACTCCTTCGAGATCGCGAGGTACGACGGGTCCTTCAGGAGCGCAATGTCGGCGGTGAGCATGCGCACCGGAGGGTTCGTGTCCGGTACGGGACGCCACTGGTTGTGACCGCCCGGCCCGATGAACTTCTCCCACGAGAACCCGGTGAGGCCGCGGAAGTAGCCGTTGCCCCACTTGGTCGGCGTGAACGTCCACGCACCTTCGAAGCCGCTCGTGAAGGTGTTGTTGCCCTTGCCCTTGAGCGGACCTTCGCCGCAGGTGCCAGGCCACGGGTTCTCCGGGTCCTGGATCGGGTTCGGTCCAGGGCCAGTCGTGCAGGCGCCGTGGGTCTTGCCGAACGCGTGGCCACCGCCGATGAGAGCGACGGTCTCGCGGTCGTTCATGCCCATGCGGGTGAACGTGTCGCGGATGTCGGCCACCGAGAGCGTCGGGTCCGGGTTGCCCATCGGACCTTCCGGGTTGACGTAGATCAGTCCGATGGTCGTGGGGCCGAGCGGAGACTTGCACTGGCCGTTGATCTCGCATGGAGCGATCGCAACCTGTTCCGGAGACGGACCGAGCTGGATGCTGTTCGTGCCGTCAGCGTCGTCGCGGCGACCGCCGCAGAAGCCGAGAACCGGACCACCCATGCTCTCGATCGCGACGTCGCCAGCGAGCACGATGAGGTCGCCCCACGAAAGACTCGAGCCGTACTTGTGCTTGATCGGCTCGAGGAGATCGAGCGCCTTGTCGAGGTTCGTGTTGTCGTCCCAACTGCGCTCGGGGTTGAAGCGGATGCGAGCGCCGTCGCAGCCTCCGCGGCCGTCAGACGTGCGGTACGAGCCATTGCAGTGCCACGCGAGACGAATCATGAGCCCGCCGTAGTGACCGAAGTCGGCCGGCCAGAAGTCCTTCGAGTCGGTCATGAGGAAGAGCAGGTCCTTCTTCACGTCCTCGTAGTTGATCACCTCACAGTTCTTGCTCGCGTACTGCTCCGTGGAGATCGTGCGGTCCTGTCCGGGGATCGCGGCTTGCGCATCGTACCCGAACGGGCACTTGCCGGCGAGCGCGTCTCCAGCAGTGAGCGCGGCGATCGCGGCGAAGAGAGTCGCGACGCGGACGTTCATCGTTGAGAGACTTGGAGAGCTGGCGGAGGAAGTGAAGAGTAGTGGGGTGCTCGCTTGGGTCCTTGGAGGCGAATTCCGTTGTGAGTTGCTTGTTGATCGGAGGAACTCGGGCAGTGGCAACAACAACAAGAGAGGCAAGGCGGATCCCTAGTGGAGCCGCAGCCTGTCTCGCCTGGAAACAGTTTGGAATGCGTGCCATCGAGCGCGAGCGCTTGAGAAAAGCAAGCGGGCAACGCAGAACCAGGGCGGCATCTGTGGAAACCACAGTGTGCTGGCTGGCGTGGTGCTTCAACGCAAGGTGCCGTCTCGAGTACAACCAGAGTCCACCGAAGTCTCTGAAGTCTCGACTTTCGACGGTGGCGATTTCGTCGGCGTACGACATGGACCTGCGGAAAGGATAGGACACTGAGCGCTTGAAGGCTGCGAGCGTCTGATTACACACACCACAGGCCCGATCGCCTGTGCACCGATCAACTCGGGACTCAAGACTGAAAGCAAGTCGGCTTACAGCACCTCGGATCGCAGTTGCGGTTGCGCTGCTGAAAGTCCTGCAGCGACCATGGGAATCCAGCACAAGTGCTGGTCATCCAGCGTGATCTCGCCAGGCAAATCGACAAGCACGCCTGAGAAGATCGGCCCGTTTGCTTCCCGACTTCTCGGTTGTTCGAGTCGCGCGCGTGTGTTTCCAAGAAGCCAAGCCATCCAGTGTGGGGCGTGACAACAGATCAACTGAATTCTTGAAGATCGTGGATGGTTGGCGGTGTACGTTCGTGCGGCTCGCCTCGGTCCACGGAAGCAGCGAGCTTTTGCTGCTGCTGGTAGTCGCCAGCTGGTCGGGATCGAGTGCGCGGATGATCACGGACTGCTCGAGACCTTCTCGAGAGCGCTTTGAAAGCGGCGGTGTTGGTAAGCTGTTCATGTCCGACCCTGCTGTCGACTACCTCAAGACGCGATTCTGTCATACATTTCTGTTGACAACGTGTCGAATCCTCCTCGAGCGAGCGAGCGAGGAGGAGCAAGCGAGCGCAACGACGGCGCTTGTGAACACAGCGTGTGTGTGTGTGTGTGTGTGTGTGTGTGTGTGTGTGTGTGTGTGCGCGCGCGCGGCAGCAGCGCTCGGGGATATCGAAGCAGCAAGACCGATGCGACACGAGCGAGCGCCTCAAACTGATGGTTTAACATGCGATTTCAGGTGCTGGACGATTTGATCCTTGTGAAGCAGAGACACGGACTCAACTCGCTCTCCAAGAGCTCTCAAGTGCTGCTCACATAAGATGGGAGGCGATATCCTGTCATCCGCTGGCGCCAGGATGGCGCAAATCCCATAGAGGAACCACCACAATCTTCCGAGGCTGTACACGATTCTGGTGGTCAGGCAAGGCGGCAAACTTCCTGACTAAGGCACAGCGTTCCCTGAGAGAACAACAGCGACACTCGAAGCCCGCGCGACGATTTGAAAGCTCCGCGGGCTCGCGTAAGCGATCTCGCCAGCGTTCGCAACTCGCCACCTCCGAGGAGAATCCCGTTTTGGACTGTGGCGGCGCTGGCTCCGCCAGATCACAGTGCCGGAGCTCGTCGGTGCAAACCGGCGCGATCGGAACGCAGAGATCATGTATTGTCCAGTGCGCACTCGGCGCACTGGACACAGAAGTAGGAGACAGTGAGCGACATCCGAAGTCGTCTGTAAAAATCTCTCGATCTGGTTACCGACGCCGCCACTCAGCGCTCGTCGGTTCGGTTGCGACCAAGAGACTCGTCTCAACCTCCCCATCTTGTGCCGTCTTCCTGTCTGCGGTCGAGCGCAAACACAACGTCCCCTGAACTCCGCAAGATCAGAGACGCATCGATCCGCTTCATTCAACTTTTCGACGCATACACCGCACGTACGACATGAGCGCGTGGGCTGTCTGTCGACCTTGGTGTCGCGAGAAGCGCCCACGCGCTCTCATAGACTTAGTGTTCGCCCTTGAACGACTCGGGAGACATCGGCGCCTCGGTGGTGATCTCCTGCTGCCGCAGCGAGGCTTCGTGGCACTGCGAGGCGATGATGCGCGCAATGACCGTGTCGTTCGTGATGTTCACGATGGAGCGCAGGCGATCGAGGATCCAGTCCGTGCCGACGAGCAGCGCGAACGAGGGCGGTACGTCCATGCCGAACACCGTGCGCCAAACTGTGATGACCATCACGAGACCGGCGTGTGGGACGGCTGCGATGCCGAACGACGTGACTGCACCGACCAAGCACAGCAGCACGTAGCGCCCGGGAGTAAGCATGTCCTCGTAGCCGTCGATCTTCGCCATGAAGATGCACACCAGCGGCATGTACACCGCCGTGCCGTTGAAGTTACTCGCGGCGCCGAGCGAGAGCACGACACGCGAGAGCGCGTGCGACACCTCCCGACTCGCGTCCACGCAGCGCATGGTCAGCGGCAGCGTGGCGACGGACGACGCGCAGCTCAGCACGAAGATCTGCGCCGGCACGATGTGCTTGAGGTACGAGAGGATGTGCCTGCCCGTCGTGAGGTAGAGCGCCAAGCCCATGACGACCACCACGTTGGCCGTGAGCGCCGACACGAGACTCAGGATGAGGTAGCCTACGCCTTCAAGCATCTTCAGGGTCGTGCTCGGCTCGGTGACCGCAGCGGCGACCAGCGACACGATCGCGAATGGGATGAAGGACACCACCGCGTTGATCATCATGCGCGCGAGGACGTTCAGGTGCTCGAGCATGAGGAAGACGTAGTTCTCGGTCTTGCTGCCTTGCTCCACCGACCGCACCGAAGCGATGCTGAAGCAGATCGCGAACGTGATAACACTGACCGTCAGCGAGTTCGCGAAGGAGCCGAGGACGTTCTCTGGTACGAGGTTCAAGAGGATCGCGATGATCTGCTCCGAGACTGAGACCTTCTGGTACGTCGTGCCCGACGTTGTGAAGAACCCGGTCGTGTCGTTGAGCAGGAGCAGCGCGGTCGAGTCCGTCGCTGTCGTCTGCGTGGTGCAGGACATGGTGCCGTTCGCAGCCATCGCGAGGTAGGACCCGTCGAAGCACTTGAACGTCAGCGCGGCGATCTTCGTGGTGTCCGCGACCGCCATCTCCTTCTCGAAGGTGCTGAGGAAGGCAATTCCGAAGATCACGCCGAGCAAGGACGACATGAGGGACCCCATGGCGAAGTAGACGACCGTGCGGGTGCCGACGCGAGAGACCTTCCTGGCCGCCAGCAGGTCGCCCACGCTCACGACGACGCTGCAGAATACCACGGGCACGATGAGCGCCTTGAGTGCCGAGACGAAGAGCGTGCCGGGAAGCGCGATCCACGCCGCGAGATCGTCGCTCACGCCGTACTTGTTGAGCAGCAGCCCGGCGCCGAGGCCGACACCGAGCGCGAGGAAGAACTTCCATAGGGTCCCGCGCGCGTAGTTGCTGACGTCGTTCACGGTGGCGATCATGTCTTTCACACGCTCGGTGCTCTCGGGCACGGCGCGCTGGCCGAGGATCGGCGTCTTGGACTCCTTAAACTCGAGGTGTCGTCCGCTGCGCGGCGTGAGGGAGAAGTCGCTGCTCGTCGGCTGCTGCGAGTGGATGTGGTGGAGTGCTGATTGCTGCTTCATGTTGGCTCTCAGAGTCTCGTTCTCGCTTGGTGCTGCTGCCGTCAATCTGCGAATGAACGAGCGAGTCGGAGTGGATTGAGCGGACGGAGTGGACTGGGAGCTGGTTCGTCGGCATGCCGCTCGCGTGGTCGCTTCCCCCTCCACTTTCCCACGAGCTCAAGCAATGAGCTGCAATGTTGCCGAGTTGCCACATGCGAACACTCACTCTCCTCTCGTCGGACGCATCACCGAACAACACGTCAGCATCTTTCAGACGCAGCGCAATCGGGTGATCGAGTGTCGAATGGCGAGATGAAGGTGTCGTCGTCAACGAGACTCGGGATTCTCGAGTCGAGAAGGCACACGCTGTCTGTAGCTTCTTGCCGTACGCGCCAGCATGGTGAGCAGCACCGTAAGCAAAATGGCGCTTGTCGCCTTCTTGCCTATCAGATCAAAACAATAGGAGACGAGTCAATTGGACACTGATTTGGTGCGCCTGATTTTAACACCGAATATGATGGAATTAGTTGAAGCAGTTAAAAACAATCTGTTGCAAAAATACGGACCGTTAATAACAATTGCATCACTCAAGAAAAGAAAATGAGTGCGAACTCAACAGAATGCATTCTTAACACCATTATAAATCAGTCATTTGGCTTCAGCCAGGAGTGACGGTATTATGTTCCTCAGAGTATGCATCCCTCGAGGAAGTTCTTTAGGTTCGCATCGTTCTTCTAGGTTCATTTGGAAGTGCACATATATTCTAGATCAATGTGGAAGTTCATTTCTCTTCTTCAAATGTCTTGAATCAACACAACACACACGTAATACATTTGTAAATTCTAGTCTTGAAGATCAGGCTTTGGGATTCTGAAAGCATGCCATCAGACACCTTTTCAAAGTGTTCTCTTTTGGTGCAAATCATCAATTGATGACAATCAGGACGGAAATTTAAAGGAAACAGCAATAGCAAAATCTCAAAAGTATAAAGTTGACAAACGGTTCTTCGTAGTTGGTACCCTAAACAGCAAGATCGCAGATCAAACATACGAACTAACTACGCACATCAAAACCAAAACAGAGTAAAAGCACACACAAACCACACGACAAACAATCACCAAAACTAGCCAAAACAAATGCCCAAACTCCATGCAAATAACAA
>JAASGA010000243.1:0-27038 GCA_023334105.1 Globisporangium nodosum
GTGCACCGCGCGAATGTACATGTACTTGTAGATAGTAAGAATGATCATAGCGGCCAAACAACCCACACACCTTTTGCGTTGCCTGCCATGTTGCCGGTTGCTGTACTGGAGAGGTCGCTATACACGAACGTGGGTGCATTTTCTTGCGACTAACTTGGTTTCTGCAAACGAAAGGACTGAAAAACGACAAAAAGTGAGACCGTCGCGAGATTGACATGTTCCTTCCCACGAATTCCCTTCTCAAACAGCAATTAGCTCGAAAGAGTCGAATGAAGGCGCGAAACATGTCCACGGAGTGCTTTAAATCTGCGTGTTTTGAACACTGTGGACATATTCCTGCGCTGTTTTCTACTCTTCCAAGCCAAATGCTGTTTGAAAAGCGAATTGAGAAGTTGGAACATGTCCATCTGGCGACAGTTTCACTTTTGTGAAAAGTCGCAAAAAATTGGCGAATTTTACATTAAAGGGTAGGGTTACCTGTCCTGCAGACTAATTTTGACTTGCCCTATAGAATTAATTTATGTTAATACCAGATCTCCGTCATTTTTACGCTGCGAACAACTTTTTGCCAAGTTAAAATTGATTGATATTTCATAATAACTGAAGGTTTATCTATATCAACAAATATTATAGATAAACCTTGGTATTTTTGATTTCAGAGATTGTGTCAACCTGTGGATAAACCTTGAAGTGACTTCGTCAACACAATAGGAATTCCTTTGTTGGAGCATTCTCTTGCAGCTCAGAACCCTACGCGATTGCGGCACCGATCGCTGTAGCAGGCAGCGCTCTTCCGCTTCGTGCTCGCAGCTGCTCCAGCCTTTGCTTGTGCGCGGAGAGTGGTGCTTGTGCTTGCAGAACGCAAGGTCGACTTGCTTTCAAAAGACGGGCTCGTCCAGCAAAATGGCGCCATGTGGCTGCTCCTCGTGGTCACGAGGACAGCCTGTGAATTCGAAGCAAAAGGCGAAAGGCTCGCACTTGCTCAAAGATCGCGATGGCGGAAGAAGCGGTCGAGTCTAATCCAGCGATTAGACTTGCAAGCAAACCAAGCACCAGGAGCTCGACGATAGGCAAGGCCTTGAAGTTGTCACCCAATCTCGAGGTCGAGGTTGGCCACTCGTTTTTCGCATGGCCGTATAGTTCTTTCGCTTGCTGGATTATCGCAAAGAAGAGGCGCGAGCCTGCCAGGCGCTGTACTCCTCGTCGCGGATCGCGTCGGGTCCGCACATTATAGCATGCTATGACCTGCGTGGCCGCATACCCCTTGCGAACTCGCGCGTCTCCCTGCTCTGCACCGCATCCGGCCATCTGAGATGCGCGACACGGCTTTAGCCGAACCTACATCGCGCTTTAGGGCTTCTGCCAACCTACAAACCTCTCGCTGCGCGTAAATCATGCGCTTTTGCTGCAAAACAGTGCGTTTTGCGTCAAATCGCTCTCTAGGTTGGTCTAGCTTTACGGTCCTGGCTTTGCATTCCTGGCGTGCGACCGCCTGTCAATCCACACCACAACCACACAGAATAGGCGAAAGCGCCTACTTGTGTTTACTTCCAGCTCGTCGTTCTCAGTCGCGCTTTCGCCGAGAACGCCCCACACACCTATATAGAGCAGCATGAGTGAGCGCCGCGTGGTCGCCGACGGCTGGGGCTCCGGCAGCGTCTTCTGCGCCGACTCGAGCCTGCGCTTCATCTACGAGAGCCAGCAGCCGTCGTCGTCGTCTTCCGCGCACCCGTCGGCCGCCGCGCTCTCGTCGCTCTCGGCCGCCAGCCAACTCAACAAGCAGCCCCACCACAGCCACAGCCACCCAACCGTCGCCAACTCGTTCATGGACCAGCTCAAGAGCACCAGCGGCTACTACGACGCCACCAAGAGCAGCAGCGTGTTCCCCGGCAAGCGGCCGCGCGAGAACTCGGTGGACGGCGACGGCGTGGACCACTACGAGGCCGACATCGCGCGCGCGTGCACCGCCATCAACCGTCGGGTACCGAGTCTGCCGCACTCGTACCGCGAGTGCTCCGTGTGTCTGAGCGAGAACGCGTACGCGCAGATCGCGCTCTGCGGCCACACGTTCCACGCGCAGTGCTTCCTGCGCTGGTTCCGCACGAACCGGTCGTGCCCGCTCTGCCGCGGTCCCGTCGACAAGATGGAGCTCGCGCCGGTCGTGACCGTGCAGGACGACATCGAGGCGCTCATGGCCGGCATGGACGAAGAGCCGCTCGACATGGACGCCAAGAGCCTCGTGGACCCGCTTATGGGCGGCTCGGACCTCATGTCCTTTCTCGACTCGGACTTTGACACGGACATGAACATGGCGGCGCTCGACGACATCCCGGCTGTCGACATGCTGAGTCAGGACATGGACATGATGGACATGGACATGGACGACGCGCCACTCAAGCAGGACAGCAGCACCGGTACACAGAGCTTTCTGGCTCCGAAGCAGGAGCCGATAAGCGCCTTCGTCGCGCCGCCGCCGCCGCCGCCGCCCGCGGCTCCGATGCAGTTCGCGCCGTCGTCGACGATGCCCAACTACTGGAACGTGCTGAACCAGGGACTCTCGAGCATCCCGCCGGCGCTGCCGAACCCGATCGCGACGAACCCGCAGCACCACCACAGCCACAGTCACAGCCACACCCCGAGCCAGCAGCGGATGGTGCACATCGCGCCGAAGCCGGACGCCAGCGCGCTGCCGAGCCACCTCGCGCAGCCGTCGGCATCGACGGTTGGGTTGCTCAGCAAGGCCGCTCCGAGCTTCCAGCAGCGGGTGCTCGTGGCGCCTCCAATCGCCGCGCCGCGCGTCGTGTCGTGCCGATGCACGGGCGGGTGCCGCAACGGCCGCTGCGCGTGCGTCAAGGAGGGCGGCATGTGCGGCGTGTCGTGCCGCTGCACGTCGTGCAAGAACCCGTTCCTAATGGTGAAGGCCGCGGGCGCGGACATCGACGCGCTGCTCCAGGACAGCTGTTTCATGCACAACGTGTCGAAGACGCGCGACATGGTGCAGCGCCTGCAGGAAGGCGTGACGGTGCCGTGCTGCAGCCGCGCGATCAAGGTGATCGACTGCGTGCAGGGGTTCGCGTGCGCGCCGTGCCAGCGCCGCTTCGACTTCTCGTGGTGCACGAACAAGCTCGTGGACAGCGAGAAGACGCCGCGCAACCACTGCGACATCTGCAAGCGCTGCTGCGACCACCGCGACGTGCACTGCAACGACTGCGGCCGCTGCTACTTCGCGGGCGTCGCGACGAGCCTGCCATGTCCGTGCAAGGAAGCCACGCACCACAAGAAGCGCCGCGAGAACGCGGAGAGCGACAGCGGCGGCCACGCCGCGAGCAGCAGCGCCGCCTCGAAGGCGCGCGCAGCAGCAGACGACGAGGAAGAGGGCGAGGGCGAGTGCTGCATCATGTAAATAAGAGACCTCAAGGCACTCGAAGCGCCCACCAGCCTCTGCGTCGGCGGCGCGAGCAACACGCGCTCATGGGCTTCGTTTTGCTGCGGTGGTTCGCCAGCCAAGAGCCGCGTAGAAGCCAATGCACGCAGACACACACACACACACACACACACACACACAGAATGAAGGAAGGTCATGCATGCGTTTACTTGTCGGGATGATCGATCGTCTTCGGGTGGCGCTGCTGCTGCGCTCTCTTCAGCAGGCACGCGCTAGCTCTGGGACTTGAGCACGCGGAGGTCGTTGAGGAAGCTGATGACCTCCTTGGAGAACGTCGGGAGGTCCACCTGGCCGCTCCAGTGGAGGAACTCGCCGTTCTGGCGCGCCGCGGCCTCGTACTCCGGCGGCGACAGGATCTCCTTGATGTACGCCGGTAGGAACGACTGGTAGAACGACGGGAAGTCGGCCGCCGCCACGCGGTGCAGCAACTGGATCACCTCTTCTTGCAGCAGGTTCATCTCGCCGCGAGTCAGCAGGTTCATCAGCGTCGACAGGAAGCCCATGCGTAGCTCGGTCTGGAAGCCGCTGAACGAGAAGAGCCCGTGCGCCTTGTCGACGCGGTCCAGGAGCGACAGTACCTGCGCGCATAGGCGCGGCGACAGGCTCGAGCCTTCGCGGCTGAGCACGCCCGCGACGCTCTGGAAGATCGAGAGGAAGTACGTGTGCGCGACGTCCGACGAGTACCCGCGTTCGCGCTGGCCGTCCGCATTGAACGTGACGCTCGGCGAGACGAAGAACCGGTAGTGCTTCTCCAGCAGCTGCTCCACGAGCGCGACGAAGTACCCCAAGATCACCGCGTCGCTCTCAGGGTGGGAGAAGATTGACTGTCGGGAGATCAAACAACCGCTCATCGTGAGCTCGTCCGGTTCCTACTCGCCGCTCTTCACATCAACGCCGAACGCACCTCTTTCAACGGACCGAAGCACAGCTCCAGGATGTTCTGCAGGAACGACGCGAACACGGACGTCGGCTCCTCGACGACGATCCGGAGCAGCTGCAGGAACCCGCAGAGCACCATCAGCCCCGAGTTGCCGTTGCTGTTCAGACTGCACACACACAACCACGTGAGCTCATGCGCCATCGAAACACCCACACACAGTAACAGCAGCTCGTCAACACACTCACATGGCCGACAGGTGCGAGTCGCTGAAGATCTCGACGAACACGCGCATGAGATCCGCGACGCTCTCCTTCTGCATCTCCTTCCGGACCGACTTGAGCAGCTGTGCGTACAGCCGGATGATCTCGTTCACGACCTTGAGCGCGCTCCGAACTTGCGCCTGGCTGTTCGCGCCAGACGAAGACGCCTTGCGGATCGCACTGAAGTAGGTCGTCATAAGCGACATGAGCGGCGGGAACGAGCTCTGGTACGCCGAGAAGAACGCGTCCTTCGCCACCTTCGGCTTCATCTCCACCGACCGCGCCAGGCAGCGCACCAGGTAGCAGTCGCGCTGGATCTGGGACACCATCACACGCTCCAGCACGCGGTGCTCGTTCTGCTGCAGCGTCAGCGCCGACTGCTCGAGCGACTCGCGGATCGGCAGGATGAGCTGGCCGTACGCTTCCCCCCACTTCTGCACCGACGCCTCGCTCGCAGCCGCACTAGCGCCGCGAAGAGAGATCGCCGAGTTCAGGATCGAGTTCGACATGGACGTGTACAGGTCGCCTTGGATCGTCAGCGGCAGGTGCAGGCTGAACTGGTGGATGTTGTTCTCCAGCTGCGACATCGACGGCACTTGCACGAGGTCGTCGTAAGACAGCACGAAGCCGAGGTTCGCGAGCAGCTGCATTGAGTTCTGCATCACCACCTGGGGGGACGGCACGATACTCGTGTCCAGCGTGTTGAGCAGCACGCGCAGCACGCTCTCGGTCGCGTTCAACACGTCCTGGCGCGCGCCGCTCTGGATGACGAACGGGATGCAGCTCAGGCAGAACCGGATCGACGTCAGCCCTTCGCACTGGAGCTCGCAGAAGACGTCGCCGCGAGTCTGCAGGCGGTGCAGCACCATGTAGTCCGTGAGCGTGATGAAGAGGTGGAGGATTCGCCAGCCTGCCATCTGGCTGCCCATGTCTTGGCTCGTGCTGTAGTACTGCGCGCACACGCTGGAGAGTACTGCGCAGTTGACGGTCAGATCCCGGATCACGCGGCGCTCCTGCTCCCACGCTTCCGTGTGTGGAGGGAACGCTGGCGTCTCGTGCATGCGGAAGATCAGGTTCGAGCACGTCTCCTGGACGTTCGGCACCAGGCGCTCCAGCAGCGGCGGTGCGCACGCAGGGAACGCCGCGATGCGCCGGATCAGCGCGATGCAGTCGACGACAAACTGCTTCCGCTCCGATAGCTCGATCACACCGGTGGCGTCGTTCACATTGCCACCGCTAGTCCGCGCGACGCTGAGCTGCGCCAAGTCCTGGAGCGACCCGGTGCCGTAGATGCTGTCGTTGCTCTCCAGGTCGAACGAGCCTTGCGGGTCCGAGTCGCCGGCGCCGTCGCTCGGCGATCCGGAGGCGTCGTCGTCGTCGCCGAGCTCCTCGAGCTGCGTCCGGTTCGTCGCGTAGTTTGTTCTCTCGACGAGGTGGAGCATGACGCCGACGAGGCCGTTTTCGTACACGTTGAGCACCTGGCGCACCTGGTCGTTCGACGCGCCTTCGTTCATCTCCACTTCCTCAATGTACCCGACGAAGACCTCCCAGACGCTCAAGCAGTTGAGAAAGCCGTCGATGTGCGGCTGTTTCGTGGTCAGCGCCAGCACGAGCTGGAGGAAGTCCGGCAGCACCGCCTGGTACTTGGCGTGCTCGAGCTTCTTGAGGTGCTGCGTGAGAAAGACCTCGACGAACTCGCTCAGCTTGTCCAGGTACTCCTCGGTCGCGCGCCCGATCACCTGGTCCTCCACGGTCTTCTGCAGCAGTGGGCACAGGCACCGCATAATCTGCTCGACGATTCCGTCGAGCGCACCCGGCGCGAACCGCTTGCTCATGAGGTCCGAGAGGCACTGAAGCGCCGCGACGCTCGACGCGCACATGTCACCTCCCTGCGCGCGCACGCGCTGCCAGTTCATGGCCAGGTCGAAGAGTAGCGCGATCCAGGCGTCGTTCAAGAGCTCCGCGACGGGCGCCCACTGCACGAGGTGGTTGAGTGCGTCGAGCGCGACCTGCGCGATACGGTCCTGGTCCGCGACGGTCTCGCTCGGCTGCTGCTGCAGGCTGTGGTTGCAGCTGCGCAGGATGTTGGAGAGCAGCGTGAGCAGGCTCGGGAGCTGCGACGAGAAATGCGCCTTCGCCTGGCGCTTCGCGGAGGCGAACGCGAGCGCGTCGTCACGCCCGAACTCCTCGACGACCACGGCGAGCAGCTCGAGCCCGCTCTGGCGCGTGGCCGGTTCGACCGCCAGCGCCTCCACCTGGCTCATGAACTCGGGCCACGCGCCGTTCTCGCTCTTCCACTCGAGGCGCGCGACGTCGGCCACCACCTTGCGCAGCTTGCGCACCACGAAGGACGCGCCGGACGCAGCGCTCGCACCGCGCGCCTGCAGGAACTCCCAGGCGAACTGGCGCAGCTGCAGCCGCTCGGATGCTGCCAGCTGCGCCCACTGGCGCGCCACGTACTCCTCGAGCGTCGTGGCCGCGAACCAGAGTGCGTACTCGTTGCTCGAGGTGCTCAGCAGCTGGTAGAGCACGGGCAGACAGGCGTGCGGCGCCGCCTTGAGCTGCGCCAGCTGCTGCTCCACGTGCGCTTTTTCGGCTGCGGGCGTCGTCGGCTCCAGCAGCCGCGCGAGCGCCGCCTCCACCTGCGCGATCATCTCGTCCGCCATCGTCGAGTCTCTCTATACTAGGAAAATGTATGGGAGAAGTGTGAGCTCAAAGATGTGGCGCCACCAACATGAAGCCACTAGCGCGAGGGAAGCAGGGCACTAAAGTGAAAGCGAGGGTGGGTTGATTCCCGCATATTTCCGAAGTGGCCAAGGATGACGTCGCGCATGCGGCCGCGCTCGTACGCGGGCGGTGCCGACGCTGCTGCCGCCGATCGCTCGAACGCGCGGCGCTGGCTACTGTTCGTGCGGCAGACGCGCGCGGACACGTTCGCACTCACGGTGGTGGCGCAGGCGGCGCTCTTCGAGCTGCAACTGGACGAGCGCGGGCTGCGCCGTCACGTGAGTCAGCCACTCGCTCGTCTCTGCTGCTATTGTTGCGCTATATGTGACTAACTACGTGCTGCTACGCTGTTGACTGGCGGAGCAGATCGAGGAGCTGGGCATCGAAGTGGAGCTCTCGGCGTTCGTGGAGCTCTTCAAGGTGCGCTGCTCACAAGTATGTGGAGGCGAACGAAGGCGTCTGAAGCCTCCTGCTCGGTACTGTGTGTGTAGACGACGCTGGAGAGCAGAACGAGCGTGGACGTGGCGGTAGAGGCGAGCGAGAACGACTCGCCGCGCGCAGCCAGCGTGGTGCTCACGTACAAGTTCGGCGTAAGCATCTCGCGCAAGGGCAGCTTTGAGCTGCCGCTGGTCACCAAGGACGTCCCGGCGCAGGTCGTGGAGCTGCTGGTGGATCTCCACGCGACACCGAATGAGCCCGTGCTGTCGGAGGTGCAGAAGTGTGCGCGCGAAGCGACCACTCGAGCAGCAGCTTCAGCTGCGTCATTGGTCCCGACAGCGAAGATCCCTACGATACTGTCATTCGCTGCGTCCAGCGCCACTCAGAACCAAGACGACCGCGAACTGCTGCAGACTGGAGGCGCAGACGCGAGCGGTGCGCCGACTGTGAACCCCCAAGTGCTCAAGCGGAGACACGTGCCGTCCGGAACAGTGTACGTTGGTCATTGTTGGCACCTGGACACTGCTGCTCGATCGCACTCATCCTGTTGCTCGCGTGCAGGAGGAGAAAGGGACCGAAGGGCGCGAAGCTAGCGAAGAACTGACTGATGAACCAGCGTTGCGTGTGCCCTTGTACGGAGAGCCTTCGCCGATCTCTTGTCATTGTGTGCAGCCTACTTCTTGAAGATCGAGACCTCGGCGGTGGTCCACTTGATGCGCTGCCCCATTTCCCAGACGCCCTTGCGGCGCTTGCCGTTGCGAGTGACGGTTCCCTCGCCGTGGCGCTGGCCCTTGTGCCACTGGCCGTCGTACATCTCGCCCGTCGCGAGCACCACCTCCTTCCCCACGCCGTGGCAGAGGCCGTCGAGCCACGTGCCGTCGTAGAACCCGCCGTCCGCGCGCGTGTATTTGCCTTTGCCATGCATCCGACCGTCCTTCCAGTCGCCGTCATACACAGAGATACCACCAGCAGCAGCAGCTCCACCGCCGATCCCGATCGCCAGCACCGACTTCAGGTCAGGCTTCACCGGATCAGCGCCGGTAGCGCGAGCTTGTCCGGCGAACTCCATGCGCCCGTGACCGTGCTTCTTCCCGTTCTGAAACTCGCCGTCGTACTTGCTGCCGCTGACGCCTCGAAGGAGCACGCCGCGGCCGTGGAAGACGTCGCGCTGGTACTCGCCGTCGTAGCGGTCGCCGCTCGCGAGCCAGCGTTCGCGGCCGATGCCGTACTTCTCGCTGCGCCGCCACTCGCCCTCGAAGACGCGGTTGCCGCGCTCGGATGTGAAGACGCCATGGCCGTGGCGGAAGCCTTGAGCGAACGCGCCGTCGTACCGGTCACCGTTCGCGAACACGAGCACACCGACGCCGTGGCGGATGCCGTCGACCAGGTCGCCCGTGTACGTCCCTCGCATCACGGTCTAAAAATTGACGGTGCTCTGAGGCTTGAAGGTAACTGTGGTACGAGGAGATCAAGACAAGACTCTCGAGGTGCGGATGCATCATGCACTTGACTTGCTGTTCGTGTATGCTGCGTGATGCTTGCCACGCACTTCGCTGGTCGCGGGTCATGGTTTTAGCTTCCTGAGAGTCATATAGTCAAGTTTTGGCTTCTTGGGCGTCATTTCTATGGAGGCAGAGTGACGACGACCTCGAATACAAGCACCATTCTTCGCTTCGCGGGTGATGGCGCCGCCGCCGCCGCCGCCGCCGTTCCCGCCGACCGCCGCGACGGCGCAGCGCGCAATGTTTTTCAGTCCGGCGGTCGTAGATGCGTCGCCTCCGGCTGCGTCACCGCCGCTCCCTGCGGACGCGATCGACGAGAACCTGCTGCTGGCGGAGACGGAGGAGCTGCTGGCGGCGCTGGACGCCACGGCGTTCGTCTCGTCGCCCGCATCCACGGAGGACGACAACGAGGAGGACGACGACGAGGAACAAGTCGACGGTTTGCGGGCGGCGCCCCCGCCAGCAGCCGCACAAGCAGCCGCACAAGCGCAAATGACGACGACGACGACACTCGCGAAGACGACCGGCAAGAAGCGCGTGCGCTCGAGGGACCGCACGAAGGACGAGCTCCTGGAGCTGCGCCGCAGCGTCGTGGATCTCGAGAAGCACCTCGTGGCGCTGCGCCGCAACACGACCGTCGTGGGCAAGGGCAAGCGCAACGTGACGCAGACATGGGAGCACATCGCGCGCCGCCAGCTGCGCGGCCGCGAGCGCGCCGAGCAGGAGAACCAGCAGCTCAAGGCCATGCTGCTCGGACAGCTCAGTCTGGCCGGCCGGCTCGACCAGACGTCCAACAAGCGGCAGCTCGTGGCGTTCCCAGACTCGTCTAGTAGTCCGCAGAGCGAGCGGGCGTGTCCGGCGAACCATCTGACCAACATCGCTGTGATGGACGCGCTGATCAGCGCGATCGACGGCGCCTACGCGCAGATGGATGCAGTGTTCAAGGAGAACGAGATGGACTCGCGGCTAGAGCCCAGAGCGTACGCGCAGACGAAGACGCGCGTATCGAGCGAGACGGGCGAGGAGAGCTCGTACCTGGAGCTCGTGGAGGTACGGCTCATCCCGTTCCACGTCAAAGCCGTGGGGGACTACCTCTGGCAGACGATGCGCAGTTGGCACCAGAAGAACAGCTCGTACTCGTTCCCGTGCTCCGACCGCCCGAGCGACACGTTCGCAGTCAGCTACCGCGTGGAGTCGCGCCTCGGACTGGAGCAGGACAAGTATTCGGCCGCGTACAAGCTCGTGAAGCGGCGGTACGTGCGCAGCGGTGACGAGGTCGTGGTGGTCTGGAAGTCGCGCTCCGACGGCGACAAAGCGCTCGCGGGCTTCCACACGGACGAAGTCGGCTGGGTGGTCGTCACCGCTGTGCCGTCCGTCGACGCCTCGGAGCCTCCGATGACTGCGTTGCGCGCCTGCGTGCAGATCTGTCCGCAGAAGACGGACGAGGACAGAAGCAGCAGCGCCGCCGCCTCCTGCGACGACAGCGGCAAGCCGAGTAGCGCCGACAGCCGTAGTCTGCTGACAGATCTCATTGTCGATAGCTTCGAGAACGACGTCAACTCGATCAACCAAGCGATGGAGAACCTGCTGATGGACGATCTGCGGCGACCACTTGGAGACCGTGGTGGCGGCAGTGTCACGAGCAGCGCAGACTCAGAAGCAGGGTTCGCCACGGCCGAGCTCAAGACCTCCGAGCGCATTCACTTCGCGGCGCTGTAGTCCCCAGTAGTAGTTCTCGTCAGCGCACAGTGTGTGCACATGTGCGAGTCCAGTGTGGAATGTCAACGTGGCTGATCCTCGAGTCCCATGTGCATGCGTGGTAGCAAGTGGTCAGGATCGCGTGCAGCTCTCGTCGATGGAAGTCATTGGAAGGTGGCGCACTCCATGCCGTGACGCTGCATCACCAGAACGGAATCGGATCGAGTGTGATCGTGTGATGCAGACGACTTTGCTGGAGAGAAGTACACGGAGCAAGCGTTTCTCCTCCTCGTCGAGCCTCACGACCTCACTCTAAGTGCGAGATGGCCGTGTATGTTTGCCATGTGTGCCTGCGCTGTCATAACTTGTTTCGTGGAGCTCGTCGATCCGCCCCCGAATGCACCGCCGTCGTATTGATTGACTTGCTCGCTGCTCCAGATCGTGATCAAGCAGTGGCGTTCGTCCTGAGGACAAATCACATGTTCGCTGTCCTCCACATCAGTTTGTGATTCGCTTTCGCCCGTTCACTCGCGATTGCCACACAGATGGCGGTGCAAGCTCAGACCGCGATTGTAATCTGCCGCCGTCCTGCCCGCCGCGTCCCAACAGACTGACACTCGACGTTCCTTCCTCTCAACGAAGAGCTACGAGTGCACTTCCGCCTGAGCGATGGAGTGGACTGGCGAACTCATGCGGTTCTCGCTCGACGGCGACCTGGACGGCGCGCTCACGCGGCTGCACCGAGGCATCGCCAGCGGTCCGATGGTCTCCGCGCCGGCTTCGAGCGCCGGCAGCCACGGGGGCGTCGACGAGAGCTCGCTGCTCGCTGAGGCTGAGGAGCTGCTGGAGGCGCTCGGCCCCGGCGCGTTCGCGACACGCACGCCCAGCCTCGCGGACGACCGCCGCCACTCGTGGACGCGTCCAGGCTCTCCCGTCGCCCCCAGTGACTCCGAGAACCTGCTTCGCAGCGGCGGCGGTGGCAGCGGCAGCAGCCCGCCACCTAAGAAACGGGCGAAGACGACACCGAGAAGCGAGTCGCCGACGACTTCGGACGACGCGTCCTCCACCGAGACGACCACCATCGCCGTCGCAGACAAGAAGGTCGCGTCGTGGCGAGACAAGGTGCGCGAGGAGGTGATGTTGCTGCGCAAGGTCTCGACGAAGCTCGAGGTGCAGCTCCTGCAGCTCGAGCAGCAGTCCCGCTCCACCGCGGCTGTGCGCAACAAGCGTGTGCAGGTCTGGAAGCGGCTCGCGGAGCGCCAGCACCGCCTGCGCGAACTTGCGCTCGCGGACAACCAGCAGCTCCGCGCCATGATGGACGAGGCGCTCCACTTCGCGAGCTCTCAGCAGCCGCCCCATGGTAACAGTGCAATGATCGAGGCGCTCATGAAGATGAACCTGCCGAACTACATCCGCGGGTCCTGGAAAGAGCCCGTGGTTCCAACGCGAGACGCAGAGATGGCGAGTGTGTTCGAGCCGCTGCTGCGCCGCCTCGACGTCAGCTACGGCGAGATGGACGCCGTGTTCCGGGAGAACAGCATGCGCGATGCGCCAGCTGAGCCGAACTCGTACTTGGAGAAGAAGACGCGGAGGCTCGGCAAGTCGTGTCGTTACCTGGAGCTCGGCGATCTGCGGATCCTGCCGTTCCCGTGGCGCTCGGTCGGCCACTTTTCATGGGTCAGCGCCAAGGAGTGGCACTACAAGGACAAGCCGTACATTTACCCGTGCGGAGATCGCCGTGAAGACACGTTCGCTGTCAACTACCGCGTGGCGCGCAAGGCATTCGGCGAGAACGCGACCGCGAACTTCAAGATTGTGGCGCGGCTGTACGTCGAGAGCGACCGTCACGTGACCGTGTACACATGCCAGTCGGACGGCGAGCGGGAGCTCGCGGGCGTGTCCATGCTCACGGTCGGCTGGGTCGTGGTCTCGGAGGCTCGCCTGTCACCTGACGACTCGATACCTCCGGTCGCCAGGATACAGTCGTGCATGCACGTGTTCCAGGACAACGCTGGGCACGCATCGGACGAGGTCGTGGACCGCCTCGTGGACCTCATGATGTGCGCGTTCGAGGAGGACGTCGGGTTCATCAACCAGAACGTGGACAACAGACTGCTCGAGGAGGCACGCGCGCGCACCGCCCGCATCGCCGCTGTGGACATGAGCACTAGCGTGGGTGCGGGAACCACTTCTTACGGATCCGCTCTGGTGCAGCCTCGACGCGTCCTGATCAACAGCTCGACCGAAGCGAGATGAGGATTCGGCGTATTCAGGCCGAAGCGTGTGTTGGCGTGTGTTATTCGTGTTGAGCGAGAGTGTGTTGAAAGGAGGACGAGATAGCGAATGAAGCTGCTTGGTCTCAAGTGACGAACGTGGGAGTTCGTGTGTCGAGATATTTACCGGTGGCGAGCTCATCAGTTCGGGATTGACGACTAGCATGACTCAAGCCTACTCGAAGTGTTTGTGATGCGGTGGAGCAGTGCTCCAGCGGTTCAGGGAAGCCCGTCGCTGTGATGTCTTCGACCTGTTGGCGTGTCGAGATGGCCCCTTCGTCGCCATGCACAGTGGCTGAAGTGGGTTCGTCACTACGAGTGAGCTGATGAGTTCAGCATGTCAATTCCCGAAATGCGTCAATAAAATACAACACTCTATCCTCTTATATCATCCATATTTTTGACACATTTTTCCATTTCCCATTGTTTCCAGTTGAGAATCGGCCACGAGGACGTCAAGCGAGCAGACCCGGAAGACGCCCTCGCGATGGCCACCACCACCGCCACCACTACCACCACTAACAGCATGAAGCCCGACGTCGACGAGATCTCGCTGCTGTCCGAGTCGGAGAACCTGCTCGCCTCACTGGACGCCGCAGCCTTCGGGCAGCCACCGCGCGCCGCCGCAGCCAGAGCTGCCAAGAAGCGCGCGGCGCCGGAGCTCACGCGCAGCGCCGAGCTGCGGCTGCTGCGGCAGGCGGCAGCCGAGCTGGAGAGTCAGTTGGTGCTGCTGCGTCAGCAGAGCCGCTCCAGCATGCTGGTGCGCGACAAGCGCGTGCTCATGTGGCAGCAGCTCGCGGCGCGCCAGCTGCACATGCGGCAGCTCACCGAAGACGAGAACGCGCGGCTCAAGGCGCAGGTGGGCGACCTGCTGAACGGTCACGCGCTGCCCGCCATCATCAAGCAGCTGCAGCTCGACCTCTGGTCGTCGATGCGGCCCCCGAGCCCTTCGTGCGGGCTTCGGTCGCCCACAGCAGCGGTGGCGTTCGCGGGTGTGTTCGACTCGCTGCTGGCGCGCTTGGACGCCGGCTTCGCGGAGGCCGACGCCGTGTACCGCGAGAACGGGCTCGACGAGAACCTGACGGAGCCGCGATCGTTCGCGGAGAAGAAGACGCGCCGGCTCGGCCAGCCGTGCCAGTACTTGCAGCTCTCGGACCTGCGGCTGAGCCCGTTCCCGTGGCTGCGCTTCGGCGAGACGACGTGGCGCAGCAACTACGAGTGGCATCGCCGCGCCTCCCGGTACGAGCACCCGTGCGGCGACAGCACGTTCGCAGTCAACTACCGCGTCGCGCACAAGACGCTCGGCGACAGGCAGTCCCTCAACTACAAGTTCGTGATGCGGCGCTACATCCTGCCAGACAGGGTCGTGCTCGTGCTCGCGACGCAGTGCGACGGCGAGAACGAGCTGGCAGGCGCCGGCGCGCACGCGATCGGCTTCCTGGCGATGCGCAACGTGGATTTGCACTCAGACGACGATGACCCGAGCGCGGCGCCGGTGACTGTGGTCCAGTCGTGTCTGCAGATCTTCCCGACGCCCCACGCGAGCGACGACAGCGCGGCGCAGACCAAGACGCGGAACCTCGTGAGCCTCATGAGCAACTCGTTTGAGGACGACGTGACGTTCATGCGGCAGAACGTGGACAGTCTGCTGCTGCGGGAGACGCGCGGCGGGCGGAGCGAGAAGCTCGCGGCTTCGGACGGACTATCGCCCCAGCTGCCTCGGATCACCTTCCGCGGCGCCGACCCCGTATGCTAGTCACAGTTCACGCTTGGTGTATTCAGACAGCCCTTACCGATGGACTTGATGCATCGCACAGTCAGTTCTTCACGCCGTCATGCAGGAGCAAGCCATCGATGCGCAGATTCACCTCGTCGATCTCCGCTTCATACGACGCGGCCAACAAGTCCGCGAGCGGTGCTTCCTCAGCTGCTGCTGCGTCTGCGGCAATCGGAGACTCGCCTCCCGTGCTGCTGCTGCTGCTGCTGCTGCTGTTCTCTTCAACAGCCTTGGATCGGAGGTGCGAGCAGGAGAGCATCACCGAGCCGCCGTCGCGGGTCGGCTCAAGTTCATCCCAGCCAGTCTCGTCGATGTAAACTCCAGGGAAGCGGGAGCTCGCGTCCGAGATGGTGCGCCACACGTGCCGGAAGCCGCCTTTGGGACTCGGATACGACTTCATCACCGCCTTGGACTGCAGCACCACTTGCTCGCCGCCCACCTCGAGGTGGTACTCTAACGTTGCGGCGATGGCGTTGCGTGGGTGGTGCTCCCCGAGGTCGAACAGGACACAGCCCGACGTCATGTACTGCTTCTCCCAGGTCTCCCACATGGCTCGGAACACGATGTCCTTCGCGAACGCATACGCCTTGGCGCTCGCGAGCTCGAGCGCGACCGAGCCGTCGAACGACGCGATCGTCCTCCGCTTCGCGACGTGCGCCTGCGTGCGGCTCGGCTGGGAGTCCGCCGCCACCTGCCAGTCGCGCAGTCCGCTGTGCTGCATCACCGCCTCCATCTGCGCGTACACCAGGTCTGCTTCCTTGAACATCGCGCTGAACGCCGCGGTGTCCTGCGCGTCCGTGCACATCTGGCGCGGGATCTGGCTCGTGACGAGGAGGTAGCCGTCGAACATCCCACACGCAGGCTCTTCGGAGCCACCACTACCGCCGCCGCCACCGGCCGTGATCGACAGCGCGGTGTGGCGGAGCTCGCGCGCGAGCGCCACCTGAGTTTGCAGCTTGTGTTTGAGGCGCATGTTCTCGTACTCGGCCTCGTGGCGCTCGTCGCGCTGGTGCGCGGCGATCTGCTTCCAGCTCGCGAGCAGCAGCTGCTCGCCGGACGAGAGTGTGCGCTGCTTCTTGAGCTCCGCGACCTGGCGTTCGAGCTCGGCGCTCTCGAGACGGAGGTCGCGGAGCTCGCCCTGCATGCGCTCGCGCGCCAAGTTGCGCGAGCGCTTGGCACGACGGCGCTTGGGCTTTGGCTCCGAGGTCGCGGAGACCTTGGAGCGAGCGGTCGGCGGCGCCGTGAGCGCCTGGTCGAGCGCCAGCACGTCGTCGAGGTCCCGCTCCAAGGACACCGCGAGCGCCGGCAGCGGATCGTCGCTCTCGAGGTACGCGGCGATGTCGGCCAGGAAGCGCTCCTCGTCGACCGGGAGCGGCTCCATCATCGATCGGGTGGTCGCCGGTAGCGATGTTGACTGTCCTGGAGGAAAATCGAGAAGTGATCAAATCGGATGGCGGTTTATCACTGCTTTTGTGGCACACAACACTGGATATTAGAGAGAGCGGATGGTCCGGTGCGCACACGATGTGAGAGTTGCTGCTCGGTTGCTCGCACTCGCGGTGGTCTTCGGTAGACGTTACCGTCTTGCACTCGGGCAGACTCGGGCAGACTCGGGTTGGTGGCGGCTTGCGATCGCTTGCCGACCGAGATGATTGGGTTCTAAGCTGGCGTGAAATCGACACCGGTGAAGACAGTCGCGAATAGCTAAAGACTCTCCCAACCCAAGTTGATGGAGTACTGAACTGCAGACAGCGGTAAGTGCCAGTGATGCCGATACTGGCGCGACAGAGCCAGCCTTGTTTCAGCCTTCTGTACTGCAGTGTCCAGTTCGCAGGATGCGATTGTCGGTGTCTACAGCGGATGTCAGGGCTCGCTAGTGAGCGAGCTCAGTGCTATCGCGCCGACATCTCCCATGCTCCAAGACAACGACTCAATTGCGGGTCGGACAACAACAACGCACTGTTTGTCCAAAGTCGCTCTTTCGCACACTGCACTGCACACTATCGGATGCGAGGTTGCAGCATGGAAACACCGAGCCTGATACCTTCGGTTTGAGAGTTCTGCACGCATACTTGCTGCACCGTGACTCGGATCGCAAGCGCGGTGCTCTCCAGATATCGAGTCGCCATCTTTAGGACTTGGAACGAGTTTCAACGTCGTCACGGACCGACAACCAGCTCGCTGCCTACGCGCTGGAAGGTGAGATGGTACGCCCCTCACTCGAGTCGCTCATCGCAACCTCGGCGCCGTCGAGTCAACCACCTGCCGACGCCTTGTGCGGTGCTGGTCCTGGATCTTGGGGGAAAATCCGCGTCGCCAAGACGCCAGGCGGACTCATCTGCAGATCTGGTGCGGTCCTGTAAACACCGAGATTGAGGCCATCGGATCAAGCCTCCTTCCTACCCGGCTACTCTACCACAATACCGCTCGTAAGCGCTGCGTTTTGCGTCTGCAGATGCCCGTCAGCGCTTCAGGTCGAAGTTCGAGCCTCGTTGTTGTCTCGAACGGGCGAGTACCGCTGCTCGCGCTGAAACTTGAGATGGCGCGTCACAACTCTTGAGCCTCTCATCACGACGTCGAGACAGTTCAGGGTGGTCGCATTTAGCGCTGTTGCTGCGCCTTTGAAGAAAATCCGCTTCGACAGGACGCATTGCGGACGTGCTCCCAGTCCTTTACGACATTCGCACGTGTCCTCGAACTCGGCGGTGCGAACGACCAACGGTCGTCTGTAGCAGTCGAACAACCCTATTCCGACCCGCATCAAGAGGGCTGCTGAACACTCGCGGCCGTGCATCATCTCGCTGGTCACTCGAGGAGAGCGAAGGAATGGAGGCATCGAGTTGGCACGCCGATCTTGCTTGATTGGTCAAGTGATGAGACTTCGGTGGACTGCAGAGTGTTTGACTGACATGTCCAAAATGGACGAATCATTTCGAGCGCCTGTCTTTGTTTGATTCATACAAACTCGCAATCAAAAAGTCGAAGGCACTTTTCGACCTCGTCACACCAGACCGAGTTCTCCAGGAACTGCACTGGAAGACATCGACCTCTGTGCCGACTTGCGAGTTCCCTCTTACCAGGAGTGCGTCGAGCACAATGCTCCATCGCTCCACACTGCATCTCGACGTCAATGCCAGCGTCTCCAGAGAGCGAGAACATCGCACACACCATTGCAGCGCCGCGAAGTCCTTTGCTGTATGAGTCTCCACCACGCTGGATCGCTCACAAGATCCAGCAACTTCGGCACCGCTTGTCGCGCGAACGCATGCTGTACTAGCTCAAGCAGCTGTGCGCGGATACTGTAGCGCAGTGTAGGAGCTGGTCGTACGCAGACGCTGGGGCTCAAGACAATTCGGGCCGAGCGTGTTGTCTCAGAGCTGCGAGAAGCATGCACCACCTTGGAGCTATGCTTTTCACCGCGAGGCGGAGGCAGCGAGAGCGTCGGTGTGTCTTGCTTACAAGTGCGTGTACGCCAGCTACAACCTCGATCCTCTTTGGCTTATCCTCCGTTGCGAAGCCTCAAGCGTAGCAGCTCGTTGTCAGCCGTGGTAATCTGGCGGAAGAGCTCTCTCTTTCCAGGTGTATGTGCATCGACGAGGCGAGCTGTCTGCGCGATCGTCACACGCCTCGCACATACCTTTGGATGTGACTCAAGCAGGAGCTGACGTTGCCGCCGACGGCCAGCTCGAGACAGTGGACTGGACTCAACGATGGATTCGGGAAGAAGAAGGCGAGCGATCGACGAGCATGAGGAGACAGCAGGACAAGACGGCGAGTGGTGTGCCATCGACAACCAACAACAGCGAAACCTGCTGATGCCTCACTCTGAGTGACGACCGAGTAAGCAGCAGACTCGATTTTCGCACGGCTGTGCTCGCGCTCGCGCTCGCCTGCTCGGTTGTCGCCGTGAGTGCGTTCGCGAATGTTTGCGGGGACTTGCTCACCGAGTGTGCCTCCTTCCGCGACAAGCTGTGAGCCAGTGCTGTGCACTTTGCCCTACCGCCACCGTCGCGCCAGTCTCCGATTCGCGCGCGGCCGACAAGCAAACAGCAGAGGCACCCTGAGACCCACAAGTCCTCGCGTCGATCGCCCGCCGAACGACACCGACAACCGCTTCATGCTCATGAAGGAAGAGCAGACGACTCCGCCTCTCCACTCGCTCCAGACGCAGTATGGGCGCGGATGGCCAGCGCAACCCATAAGATCGCTCGGCCGCCGAGAGAGCAGCGGGGAGCTTGACGAAGCCGTGCTGCTGGATGAGACCGAGCAGCTCCTGGAGATGCTCGACCACTCGGCGTTCGTCGATCCGAGCGCGCACTCGAGCGCAGCCTCCAGCCACTCGATTAATCCCTCACATGGCTCCGATGTCGGTACTGGCAGCAGCAAGAGCGGTGGCGTGACTGGTGGGATCAAGAGAGCCGCAGTGGCGAAGGAGCGGAATCCGCTCAGCGGCGCTCCGAAGGTCAGTCGCAGACGCGGCTCCAAGCCCGGCAGCATGCGCAACCCGTCCCGCGAGCGCATGATGAACGAGCTCGAGTACTTGCGTGAGCAAGTCGCTGTTCTCGAGGCCGCACTCCAGAGCGCGCAAGATCGCAAGGTGTCCTTCGACAGCGCTGGCGCTCAAGAGGGCGTGTCGATGACGACGACAATGGCGTCGAAGTGGGAGCAGATCGCCAAGCGGCAGCTCGACAAGCGCGAACGAGCTGTGGCCGAGAACAACCACCTCCACAACATGCTCGCTGTCCAGCGAGAGCACATCGCGGGCTTGGAGGAGGCGCTGTACGGGTACCAATACGCGGCGCCGCATCCGATCGCCATCTTGAACCACACTGACAATGCTACTGCTGTGTCCAAGTCTGTGCGTCTGGAGCCCGGAGACGAGATGCTCTTCGACATGCTCGCGTCGGAACTCGACATGGCGTATCTGAAGATCGACGAGACATTCCGTGATGCCGGCATGGACAAGCTGGCAGACGAGGCGTTCTTCCGCTTAACCCCCAAGACCCAGGTGTTGCCCAGCGGAGCACACCGGTCGTTCGTGGAGCTCGTGGACATCCACTTCTGGCCCTTCGACCTCAAGACGCGGAATCGCGTCGCCGACGACTGCTGCGAGCGCCAGTGCGAGCGCGCAGACTGCTTGCTCTACGTAGGCAACTGGGACCCGGAGCGCGTCTTCGCGACGAAGAGCTGCGTACGACGGGTGCTGAACGGCGAGGAGCTGCGCGTGAACGTACTGATGGTGCTGAAGGAGTTCGTGTTCGACAACCGCGTCGCGGTCGTGTGGCGGAGCATGTACAAGTGCGAGGACCGCTTCCCAGGCGCGTACGTACAGGAGAGCGGGTCGTTCGTCGCCTCTTCGGTGAAGATGCGCGCTGCGAACACTGGCGGCACTCCGCGAGAAGGCACGATCGAGAGGACGTGCGTGCAGTTCGAGCCAAAGCGCTTCGCGGCGCCGTCTTCGTCTCACGTCGTCAGCGCCGACGTGGACGCCATGACAGATCTTGTGCTGTCAGTGTACCACGACGACATGGAGGAGCTCGTGACCATGATGGAGGACACGCTGCTGAAAGAGTCGAGAACGCGGGCGGCGGTGTAGGTCGTGTCCGAGTCAGAGTGTCCTGTGTGTAAGTGAGTTTGAATGGGAATCATGATGTCGACGGTGCGAGTTGGGATCCGACGCCACTCGTTGAGCCCCAGAGCCCCAGAGCTCCAGGATCGCCTCCTCCGCTACGCGCGCCACGAACACTCGGATCTGTGGCGTGACGGCCTCAGAATTCTTCAGATGTACCCGTGTGTTCTTCGCGATGCCCATCACCAGCGTACCACGAGCAGCTCCATACTCCTTGGAGATATTGCGCCACACGCGCAGCAGCAGCAGTGAGCGAGCGGCAGGAGCAGTACTTGCGATGGCGCACGTGACGCCGCTCCTGGATGACGATCTCCTACTCGCGCAGCTCTTCGCGCCCACGAGCGACGAGGAGGAGGAGCAGGAGACGACGGAGGCGGTGCGGCCACTCGCCAAACCGCCAGCGCCCGCCGCGATGGCCGCAGCGACCAGTACGAACTCAGCAGCCGGAGAGCTGGACGAGGCGCGGCTGCTGGACGAGACCGACGCGCTGCTCGAGATCCTCGTGCCCGCGGCGTTCGACGACCCGCTGCGCGCTGACTTCGAGGCGCTGGCGCCGCCGTCGCTCGCCACCTACAGCACCGACAGCGGCGCGAGCGCGGGCGACAGCGACAGTAGCAGCGCGCGAACGACGACCACGCCCAAGCCCACGCGCGCACACAACCCGAACCGGAAGCGCAGCTCCAAGCCCGGCAGCATGCGCAACCCGTCGCGCGAGCGGCTCCAGGACGAGCTCGAGTACCTGCGCAAGCAGGTGCTGGCGCTCGAGACCGTCCTGCAGAGCGAGCACGACAAGAAGAGCGCGGCGGCGGACCGGTCGGCGCTGGCGGCGGCGCCTAAGTGGGAGCGCATCGCGAAGCGCCAGTTCGCCGGCAGCGAGCGCGCCATGTCGGAGAACAAGCGCCTGCGCAGCATGCTCGCGCTGCAGCGAGAGCTCGTCGTGGGCATGGAGGAGACGCTGTACAATTGGCAGCACGGCGCGCCGGCCCCGCGGCTCGTCGGCGTGGACGCGGCCGCGCTCGCTTCTACCGTCGCACCGCAGAAGACTGTGCGGCTGGAGCCTGGAGACGACCTGATGTTCGAGATGCTCGTGTCGGAGCTGGACGGTGCGTACGTTCGCGTCGCGGAGACCTTCCGAGCTGCAGGACTCGACCGCCTACCGAACGCGCCGTTCGCCCGCACGACAGTCAAGACTGAGACGACGCGGAGCGGAGCGCTCCGGTCGTTCTTCGAGATCGTCGACGTCGACGTGTCTCCGTTCGCGTTCGAGATGCTGAGCCGCGTGATGCGGATCTGCAGCGAGCGGCTGAGCGAGAGCACGGACACCGTGTCGTACGACGGCGACTGGGACTCGGACCACGTCTTCGCCGAGAAGTGTCGGATCCAGCGGGTGCTTGACGGCGTCAGCGTGAGTCTCGACATGCTGACAGCGATGAAGGAGTTCGTGTTCGCGGACCGCGTGGTGGTCGTGTGGCGCAGCATCTTCAAGAGCGACGACCACTTCCCCGGGTCGTACGTGCACGAGTCGGGCGCGCGCGTCACGGCGGCGCTCAGCTCAACCCCGTCGCGCAGCACCACGATCGAGAAGTTGTGCGTGCAGTTCGAGCCGAAGCGCTTCGCGGCGCCAGCGCAGGTCGTGCGCGCCGACGGAGACCTCCTGACGGACCTCGTCGTGTCTTCGTACCGAGACGAGGTGAGCGAGATGGAGGACCTCATGGGCAGCATGCTCATCGAAGAGACGAAGCACAAGGGTCCGCCGTAGCACTGTCTGTCTGTCTGTGGCAGTGACGTCTCCCAGCGCTACTCTGATTGTTGCGTGTGAGGAACGAGAAGGCAACGACGCCTCGGGTGCTGTGTACTTGTCTTACTAAGCGAAGCTTTGAGCTTCGAGTGGTTGGTTCACCTTGACCGCCGCTTGGCCACCTCGTCCAGCAGCATGTTCTCCATCATCTCGTTCACCTCTCGCGTGTCGTCAGCATACGAATCCACCAGGAGGCGAGTGAGCACGTCGGCGTCTGCCTGCAGGAAGAGTGGTGTCTGCGCCAGCGGGGGCGAGATGCTGAAGCGCTTGGGCTCTAGCTCGATGACCGTCTTCCTCACCGTCTTCGGTGACGGCGCACCACCTTCTCCTAGCGTCTCGGAAGCCGTGCTCCGCATCGACACCGTGCAGCCGGTCTCCTGCACGTACGAGTCTGGGAAGAGTCCGTCGCTGCCTTTGATCGTCGCGATCCAGGCTGTGACGACGCGGTCTTCGACAACGAACTGCTTCGACACGCAAAGGACGTGCAGATACACTTCAGTGGCGTTATACACGCGCCGGACGCGAGCCTTCGCAGCGACGACGTCTTCTCCGTGCTTCTCGGACTGGTACACGATGCAGTTCCAGGTGTCGTTCTTGCGCTTGGAGCAGATCCACGAGACGCGTGCCAGCAGCTCGAGATCGAACGGCATGACCTCGACGCCGGACATCTCGACGAACGACCGGATCTGCCCGTTGACGCGGTCGGTCTCTCGCTTTGCTTGCGGGTTCGCGTACGGCGCGCGCGCGCTTTCAACGCCGTGGGGACTCGAAGTGTGCAGCTTGTGACCCAGTTTGGAGTACGCCGAGTCCAGTTGCATCAGCATCATCTCGAATAGCGCGTCGTCGCCGGGTTCGAGGCGTACGACCTTGTGAGCTAGAGGCTTCGTCATCAGGTACGGTTTTGCCTCGACGAACGGCAGTGGCTGCCGGGCGATCTGCTGGAGCTTGAAGAGCGACTCCTCAATGTCCATGACGTACTTGGCGCGCGCGTCCAATGTGCGCTTCATGAGCGCGTTCTGAGCCTCTGCATTCTCCCGCGCACGCTTCTGGCGCGTGGCGATCTGCTCCCAGGTGTTAAAGTCCGGGGTCGTCGCGTGCCGCCGGGTCTGCATCTCGCGCAGCAGACGCTCGAGGTCGGTCGCTTGCTGGCGGAGCGTCGTGAGCTCCGCCTTCATGCGCTCGCGCGTCACGTTGCGCGTCTTGCCTTGCCTACCTCGTTCTCGTCTAGGGTTAGGACTGGCGCTGGACTGGTCGGTCGCATTATCATTGGAGGAGGAAGAGCTCTCTTGGTCTGGAGGCGTGCGAGGTTCGTCTGGGGAGCTCACAGCTCGCAGAAGCTCTTCAGTCTCCGCCAGCAGCTGCGCCACCTGCGCGTCGCTTGGAACGCCGTCTAGCGGTTCTTCTGGTAGCCACTGCGGCATCTCCTCCAAGCGACAAAGTAGTTCGTTCTTCACGAGCGGTAGCTGGGCTTCAGGAGCGCCGTCGCGAGCGCGCCGAGGTGGTCGAGATGGTCGAGATGGTTGCGTGCTGGGTCGGGAACACTTGAGTGTTCGGTGGGATTTTAGCATACATTTTACAAGTGTAAATTCCAGTTGAGTAAACAAAGTTTAGTCGATTAAAAATGTTTTTTAGACAAGCAAAAATCTTTTTTAGACATTAAAACTCTATTGGAATCAAGTAAAATTGACTTTTCTACTGTCTTTTTAGTCGAGAACTATCAATTCCAACGATGTCGCCAAGCGACGACGACGAGCGCTTCCTGGCGGACATCGCGGCGTATCTCGACCCGCTGCTGACAGACTGGAGCCCTAGTGATGACGCAGACGCGCTCAGTAGAGCACCTGACGCGGGAGCCCCGGCGATCTCACAGAATCAGCAGCAGAATCCGATGCCGGCGACCAAGCCCTCGGTCCGGAACGTCACGCGCGAGCGGCGCCAGCGCGAACTCAAGGAGCTACGCGCGCAGTGCGTGGAGCTGGAGCGGCAGCTCGCAGAGCTGCAGAGGAAGCACGTGCAGTGGGCGCAGAATACGCCAACACAGCAGCTGCTGCTGGCGTCGTGGAAGAAGATCACGCAGCGCCAGCTCGTAATGCGCGCGGAGGCCGAGCGCGAGAACGAGCGGCTGCGGGAGAAGGTGGCGCAGCACGCGGCGGTCGCGTACGACCTGCAGGCGTCCATGGGGCTTTGGGCGACGTCCGAGTCGAGTCTTGCGCCGCCGTCCGCTGACACGGTAGCAGCTGCGTCACGAGCAGCAGCAGCTGCAGGAGTCGCAGCGCAGCCACCGCCAGCCGCAGACCCTGCGAAGCCCACACACGTCGCGATGCAGCCGCTCACGCACATCGACGCATCGGATGTGGAGGCTTTCAAGCAACTCCTCACGGAAGTGGACAACGAGTACCAGCGGATGGACCAGGTGTTGGCCGAGAACGGACTGATCCACTGGCGAGTGGACTCGCGGACCACGACCGCACAGATGAAGGCGCGACCAGGGCGACCGGCGACGCTCTACATCGAGCAGATGGAAGCGGACGTGCTCCCGTTCGACATGGAGACGGTCTTCCGAGCGTGCTGGCAGTGCTGGCAGCGCCGCAACCTCCCACAATCGAGCACACTGTACGAGAACCTGTCGATGGTGGACGACGGAGGCGGTACCGTCCTCTCCAAGCTGCGATACGAAGTGGTGGTGGGCGGCGAGAGCATCGCGCTCGACTACGTGTGCGTCCTGAGAGCGTACGTCGAGAGCAACCGGATGAGCTATGTCATGCGAGGGTTCACCAAGGCGGACTCGCATTTCCCAGGGATCTACATCGACGAGACCGACTGGCAGCTTGTGAAGCCGCTCGGCGACCGCGGAGATGGCGCGCGACCGCTCGCGACCGCGACCTACTCGTGCTCGCACATGGAAGCCAAGAAGTTCCCGGACGAGTCCGGACAAGACCTGAACGTCGAGCACGCGAGTCCGCTGGCGAGTTTGACCGTGACGACGTACGAAGTCGACATGGAAGAGCTCAACAGCATGATGATGAACGCGCTGCTGGACGATGTGAACGGCCGGCGCCATCTGTCTGCCGACCCCAAAGTCGCGTACGTCCGGCAGCTGCGGTAGAGCGAAGAGCGACAGTGTTGAACGAACCGAGTTCATTGGTGCAAGTGAGTGGCTTCAAGGGACTGAGCGTCCGCTGGGTCCATCCCCAGCGCCATCTCGGACTCCCGCAGCAACGCGTCCATCATCTGGTCGTTCACCTCCTGCATGTCCACTTTGAACGCCGAGAGCACGAGGTTCGCGAGCGGAGCCACGTCCAGGATCAGGACACTGGTGTCAGTGGCGCCAGCGTCGTCGGTGCCTCGAGGCTCCAGCTGCGTGCACGTGAGAATCACGGAGCCGCTCTCGTCCGAGTCGCCGATAGCGCGCACCACCTGCCACCCGCTCTCGTCCACCACGGCGCCGGGGAACTGCTCGTCCGACTTGGTGACGCCGCGCCACACGTACACGAAGCGGTCTTGGAAGCGGAACGCCCGCGTCACGCTCAGGAACTTGAGTGACACGTTCGCGTTGTTGAGCCGGAAGTCGCAGCACGACTTGGACGCGAACGTGTTGCGTCCGCGCGCCACGCGATCGTACACGACGCAGTTCTTCGAGAGGCTGCGCTGCTTCCAGACGCGCCACGACGCGTTGAACACCTCGTCGATCGGGAACGGGAACACCTCGGCGTCCAGGAACTCCGTGTAGCACACGACGCGCTGCGAGCCGCCGATGCCGTGCGTGCGGGTCTTGATCTGTACCGGCGGCACCTCGGCACCCACCTGCCAGTTGTTCAGTCCGTTCGCGCAGAAGACCTCGTCAATCTTGAGCGCCGTGACGTCCAGTTCCGCCGCGAGCTGCTCGTAGAGCGCAACGTCCCGCGGATCCGCGAACGGCGACGACTGCAGCGAGATGCGCGGCTGTTGCGCGCGCTGCGCCGTGGACGCGAACTCGCTGTTCCACTGCAGCAGCGTCTCCTGCAGCGTGGTCGCGAGCGCCTGGCTGCGCTGGAGCTGCGCCTTGAGCAGCTCATTCTCCATCTCGGCGCGGCGCCGGTGCTCGAGTTGACGCTCGGCGATGCGCTCCCAGGCCGCGAGCATCATCAGCTGGCTCTGCGCCGCCGCGCTCTGCTGCGTCTGCGCGTGCTCGCGCTTCTCGAGCAGCGCGGCGAGCGTCTGCGCCAGCTCCGCGCTCTCCACGCGCAGCTGCTTGAGCTCGTACTGCATGCGCTCGCGCGACGCGTTGTGCGCCGACCGCTTCGGCGCGCGGGGCTTGTGATCGCGCGCGCGGTCGTCGGGCGTCGTCGACTCGGAGCCGCTCGAGTCGGTCATTGCGAGCACGTCGAGCGTGCTCAAGAACGGCGCGAGCAGCTCGCTGCTGCTGGAGCTCAGCGAGTCCGCGAGCGAGTGCGGCGCTCCTCCTCCTCCTGCGGTTACTGACTCGGGGAGGTGCTCCATGTACGCGAGCAGCTCGTGCACGAAGGTGTCGTCGTCCATCGTCGCTTCTTTGGAGCTCATGTGGCTAATTCAAAATGAGTGAGTATTGGTTCGCCATTATTGATGCCATTATTGGTAAGTGCCACCTTACAC
>JAASGA010000244.1:0-26887 GCA_023334105.1 Globisporangium nodosum
CGCGCCTGAAGCGCGTGCTCCAGACCCACGTGGAGATGTCCAAGTCTCTCGGCCAGACGCTTGGGAAGCGCGTGGATACAGCGTTTCTGTCAGAGGAAGGTCGACCGAAGGTGAAGCGAGGACGAACAGCGCTGTGCGACGAGGACGAAGACTTCGCGGCGCTGTTCGGCAGCTTGGACGCGGCATTCGAGCGGCTGGACGAGGTGATGGAGAGCAGCGGGTTGACGGACGTCGTCGACACGAAGGCGCAGACCTTCGAGACGAAGACCGAAGTGTCCGCGAACGGCGAGGTGACTCCGTACATCGAGCTGACCGACTCCTCTGTAGCGCCGTTCCCCACGCGGTTGGTGGCGAAAGCCGGATGGAAGGCGATCGTGCGGGAGTTTTTCCAGCGCAGCAGCGAGGGTGCAGGCTCCGACAAGCAGCTCTGGTACACGGGCAACACGATCGCGCTCAAGGCTCGGAACAAGTACAAGCTCAAGAGCAGGGGCGACGAGGAGCAGTTCCTCAACTCGAAGCTCGTCTTCCGCAAGTACATCGACGAGGAGAGCCGCCTGGTGCTCGTCTGGCGCGCGTTCAACGAGATCGACGGCGGCTTGGACGTGTACTCGGACGAGACGGGCTGGTCGGTCGTGCAGGCGCTCGCCGGGCTCTCGGACACGGGGAGCATCGTGCGGCGCTGCGTCCACTTTGTTCAGCGCCATCGCGCGACGGCGTCGGCGCTCGACCTCGCCGCGCAGCAGCACCCGTCGGTCGGGATGCTCACGGACCTGGCGGTGACGTCGAGCGAAACCGACATGGCCGAGATGCTCCGCGCCGTGGAGAACCTGCTGCTGGACGACGCAGCGTCAACGAGTGTGTAGCAAACGTGCATAGTCCATAGTCTTGTCGTGTGCCTCATCGTGCTTGGATAATTCCGTGTGGAGGTCGGATCAGAGTGTGCGCTGTGTAATCCGGCGACCGGATTCGCTCGCTGTCCAGAGCAGCGACGAATGGAGCAGACATGATAGAGCTTCATTCATCAAGAGCTGCTCGAAGCGAGCGTGAGAGAGAGAGAGAGAGATCGCCTGCGAGTGCCGCCCGCCATGCGCCGCTGCTGAACCGCGACGTTCCTCCTCCTCCTCCTCGCGCGCGTCTTCCCTCCCGATCGCTAGCCGTCCGTCCGTCCGTTCGCCCCCCGTTCACCCCTCCCGCCGCGCCTCCTCCCGCCCGCCTGCCTCGCCGCCTCCCACCCACCCACCTGCACACTTCCGCCCGCCAGCCGCCATGACAGGTTCGCACTCGCGCCGCAAGCTCGGCATCATGTCCGTGGCGCTCATCACGTACTTCAATGTGAGCGGCGGCCCGTGGGGCAGCGAGCCTGTGATCGCGTCGTGCGGCCCGCTCGTCGGTATCCTCGCGGTCTCGATCTTCCCGTGGGTCTGGTGCCTCCCGCTCGCGCTCACGTTCGCGGAGCTCTTCACGGCCTTCCCGACCGACGGCAGCTTCTGCAAGTGGGTCGGCGTCGCGTTCGGGCGGCCCATGGGCTTCCACGTTGGCTTCTGGTCCTGGGTCGCCGGCGTCATCGACAACGCGATCTACCCGGCGCTCATCGTCGACACCATCATGGCGCTCTACGCCGGCGACCTCACGGGCACCGACGGCAGCGACGGTGTCGCGCTCACGGTGCTCCAGCGCTTCCTGCTGCGCGCGGTCTTCGCCGTGCTCTTCATGATCCCGACGCTCACGAGCATCAAGATCGTCGGCCACACGCTGCTCGTTATGGGGCTCATGATCTTCCTGCCGTTCGCAGTCATGATCGCCGTCTCGCTGCCGCAGGTGAACCCGGCGAACTGGTTCGTCATCCGCGAAGACGTGAGTGCTGCTAGCAGCTGCGCGGAGGCTGATCGATCGCTCGCTTCTGGTGCATTACACGTCGCACACTAACACTCACTCGCTCTGCTTGGTGATCGCTTGCAGCGCGACTGGGGCCGCCTCTTGAGCGCACTTTACTGGAACTACAGCGGCTTCGACGCCGCTGGCGCGTACGCGGGTGAGATCCAGGACCCGAAGACGACGTACCCGAAGGCGATGGTGCTGTGCGTCATCATGATCGCGTTCACCTACATCATCCCGTTCATCGCCATCTCGGGCGCGGACAAGCCGCACTACACCTCATGGGACGACGGCTCGTACTCGGTCATCGCGCAGGCGGTCGGCGGCACGTGGCTCTGCGCTTGGATCGTCGTGTCGTCGCTCTTCGGGAACCTCGGGCTGTACGTGGCCGAGATGGCCAAGGACGGCTTCCAGCTCGCAGGCATGGCCGACTCGGGACTCGCGCCGCCATTCTTCGCCCAGTGCGTGGCTGCATGACGAACGGTATCGTTGTATCACGTGTGCTGACGTACCCTTTGTCTCTCATGCCAACAGACGCGACCAAGAGAACGGCGTGCCACGGCGCGCGATCCTGCTGTCGTTCTCGATCATCGTGTTCATGGGACTCTTCGACTTCGTGACGATCCTGAGCATCGACAACTTCCTCTCGGCGCTCTCGTCGCTCGTGGAGATGAGCGCCGCCGTGAAGATGCGGTTCTCGCACCCAGAGATCGAGCGGCCGTACCGAGTGAACCTCTCGGACCGCAACCTGGCGATCGCGATGGTGCTGCCGTTCATCCTCGGCGTGTTCATCATGCTGAACGAGCTCACCAAGTCGTGGGTCAGCTTCGGGCTGAACGTGGGCGTGCTCGTCTTCGGGTACGGCTGCCAGCGCTGGATCCAGCGCCACCCGTACCACCAGTACGAGATCATCGAGACGCCGCGCTTCCAGGACCTCACGCTCGAGTACTAGGAAAAAGAAGCTATAGACACAGCGTGCATCCCTCTTCTGTGCTGGTGCCACACAGTGTATGAGTCACAGACAGCAGACGCGCGCGCTTCATGTGATCAGTACATGCATTGCCAGGGAAGAATGAAGGAAGAGTGACGCTCAGCGCCAGTCGTGCGCGCCTCTCTCGAAAGAGCTGCTCAAGGAGCTGTGTACGGCAGCAGCGTGATCGGGATGGTTCCGTCGCACGGCACGAACGCAGCCGACTTGGTCGCGTCCGCGCAGTCGCGGTGCACGAACGGCCCGAGGCTGCTGTACGTGCCGGGCTTGTCGTAGCATGTGCGGATGGCCGAGAGCTGGTTGAGCCCGTCCACGGCCGAGCACAGCACCTGGACCTTCTTCGGGTACAGCGCCTTGATGGCGTCGAGCGTGGTCTGCGGACTCTTGCAATTCGCCCAGCTGTTGAGCTGCTGCGTGGCGAAGAAGTGCGTGGACGCCGCGTTGAGCGTCGCGCGGAAGTAGACGGCGGCGCCGAGCTTCCAGTTGTCGCCGGCCGCGCCGTAGCACACGCCGTGCTTCTGGTACTCGTGGTTGTAGATCTCGCAGAGGCTGAAGTACGTGTTGTTCTGCGTCGGGTCGATCCAGCGGTACTTCATCTCCGTGAGCAGCAGCAGGTGCTCGACAGCGAACTCGAGCGCGTGGAACGGGTGGTTGCTCACGCTGTCGCTCACGTTGCAGCAGCCCGCGTAGCCGGCGTTGTAGTTGGGCCAGAGCCCGTGGATCGTCATCTGGTTCTTCGCGGCGGCGTTCGCGTCGCAGCGGATGCCATTCGGGTACGGGTTGACGTTCTGGTGCGAGATGGTCGAGTCGACACCCTTGAGCAGGTCGCGGCAGTACTGCGGGATGAAGATCTGCTCGAGCAGCAGGTAGTCATAGTCGCGCGGGCGCTGCTTCTTCGTGAGGCAGTCCGCGTCCTTGTTGAGGCAGTACGGCGCCGGGTTCGAGTTCACGCAGATGTCGACGCACTGCTGGCGCGGCGGGCTGGGCAACCACCCGCCGAGGTAGTCTACGGCCGTGACCGATTGGAGCTGCGTCGCTGCGGCAGCTACGCAGATCGCGAGCACCTTGAAGAGCATCTTGTTGTTGGAGGCTTGAGGCTTCTGGTGGTGCTGGTGCTGGCGGTGAATTGCAGAATGAGCTGCTGCTGCTGCTCGAAGGGCTGCAGCAGCAGGAGCAACCGCAGCAGGACAACCGCAGGCGTCATCGAGGCGCCGCGACCTTAGGTGCCGCCGCTTCGTGACGGTCATTTGGCGACTTCACACGACCAAGATCGACCTGTGCTACGACATATTCTTATGCAGAGATTTCCTTTGAATAGTATATGCAATTTATAGGTATTGAACAATCACTCGGATCGGAATGATCGTAACCTTTTGTTTGGCATATATGCTCCTACAAAGGTCCACGTACTTGCTCACCACATTCTACCAGCGAGACAGACAAGAGGTCATGAGCTGGCAGACGCTCTTCCCAGACGTGACGCTGGACCTCGGCGGCGGCGGCGGCCTCGGCGCGTGGGACGCCGACCTCTTCAACGACGTCGCGATGTTGCTGGACGGACACGCGGACGGCGACGACGGCGCGACGGCTGCTGGCGGCGGCGGCGACAGCAGCACGGGCAGCGGAGAGCTCATGGACGAGGACGACCTCGCGATCCTCACGCAGCTGCTCCAATCGGCGCAGCAAAGCGAGGCCGCGCGCGCGAGTACGCCGGTCGCGGCGGAGGCGGCGCCGCTCACATCGAGTGTGCCCACGGCGCTCGTGGTGGTGCCGCCAGCGCAGCCTCCCAAGCCGCCTCCAGTCGCGAAGAAGAGCGACAAAACCGCTGCGAAGACAGCCAGCGCCGAGTTGCTGGACGAGACCATCCCGCTCACAGGCAAGACGACGCGCGAGCGCCGCAAGGAAGAGGTCGTGTTCCTACGCGCCAAGGCGCAGGAGCTCGAGGCGAAGCTCGGCAAGCTCAAACAGCAGATGCAGCTGCAGACGACTGGTGACGGCGAGCAGTGCACGGACCTGGCGACCCGTTCCCAAACTGCGGCGCCACTGTCGCGATACGCGGCGCTCTGGATGAAGCTGGCGAAGCGGCAAGACGAGGAGCGTCGGCTAGCGCTGACCGAGAACGCCAAGCTCCGGCAGCTGGTGGTCGCGCAGGTGCGGCTCGCGCGGAGTCTCGACCGCGTGCTGCGGAAGCGGATGGTGCGTGAATGTTGGGAGTGTGTCAAGTGTAACTTTCGCTTTCGCGTGATAGGGTACTGACTCATTGCGCCATCTTGTAGAAGCACAAGACGCCAGTGGCGGAGACAGATCAGGACGACGAGGACTCGATCGAGGCGGAGACATGACTCTGCGTCGAGTTGGCTCTGGTCGTCCGCACGCGCTCCTGCTCCTGCTTCTACTCCTGCTCCTGCTCCTGCTCGCACGCTGTTCCAGTGCGACCTGCTTCCAGCGAAGAAGAACTTTGCACCTCGAAGGTGCGGAGCGCGTCGGCGCCTCACAGTCAGTGCGACTGCAGGCTGCTCGACTGTCATCCCAAGCGTTCAAGCCTCTTGACAGCATGGACGCTATTTCGTAGGTTGCGTTCTGATAGTGTAGAGTACGTTTTCTCCTCGTCCGTCAGCGCCAAGCGCCAATATATTCCATACGACAGGTTCGCGCTCCTGCGGTGCAGATGAACGCTTCAACCGGGTCGTGGGACGAGGACCATGCGCTGCTGCTGCACGAGGTGGCGGCGCTGCTGAGCCCTCCGAGCGCCAGCTACTCCGCGCTGGACGCGGACCAGGACCTGACGCTGCTCAACGCGCTGCTGGACGCGCCACCATCTGAAGATACTCCTGTGTTACTGCAGGTGCCCGTAGTGCTCTCGGCTCCTGCATCATCAACACTACCACTACCACCAGTAGCAGTAGCAACAGCTACAGGAGCGGTAGCTAAAGAGCAGAGCGCACCCGACTGGCAGACGCTCAAGACCACGCGCGAGCGCCAGCGCGCGGAGCTCGAATACCTGCGCGGCAAAGTGGCGGAGCTCGAGAAGGAGCTCCTGGAGGCAGCTCCTAGCACTGCATCGCGACATCAGAGTGCTGACAGCAGCAACAGCGATGCGAAGGACGCGTCGTGGTGGGCGGCGGCGGCGCAGCGTCAGCACCAGGAGAGGAACCGCTCGGAGGAGCAGAACGCCAAGCTCCGGGAGCTGGCGCTCGGGCAGATCCGCCTCGCCAAGAGCCTCGAGAAGGTGCTCGAGAAGCGCCGGGTCAGTCAGTAGCGAGTGGTGGTGTCATGCACTGCGTTGACGCTGTTCTTCTGCTCACTGGTGCTGCTTCTGCTGCTTGTGGGCTGCAGATGTGGGAAGGAATGACGCGGAAGTCCACGAAGCGCCCGCGACTACAAGCGGGCGAAGCCGACGCAGACGCGTTCGCACACCTGAAGCACGCGATCGACAGTCGCACGCTCTCAGTCGACGCGATCTTCAAGGAGCAGGGGCTGGACACCATGGTGGACGAAACCAGCGACGCCGCGATCACGGACAACGATGCCAGCGCCGGCATACGCCTCGACTTCAAGGTCGTCCAGCTGCACCCGTTCGAGTTCCGCGCGTTCGACCAGGCGGCGTGGCGCTTCATCCACTCGGCGCTGCTCGAGAGCGCGGGCGGCGCGATCGTCGAGCAGAGCGAGCACTCGATAGCTCTCCGCCTCTCGCACGCGCCGCGCCCGAACCTACCGCTGCGCGTGCGCTCTGTGTTCAAGCGCGTGGTCGAACCGGAGCGCGTCGTGGTGACGTGGGAGTCGGAGACCGAGAGCGACGCGACCGGCAGCCAGCCGCCGATCCGCCTCCGCGAGAGCGGCTGGGGGACGATCGAGCCGATTCGCCTGCCGAACACCTCCGTCGCGTGCATCACGCGGCACTTTACGCGAGCGACACCGACGATGGAGGCGCTGGAGGAGGATGTCGGAGAGCAGCAGGAGCAGCGGCGCCTCGGCCCGGGCGCACTCACAGACCTCATCATCGCGTCGTACTTGCAGAGCACGCAGCTGACGCACCAGGCGATCGACGACATGCTGTTGGACGAGCAGCTCGCGCAGAGTGGACGACTGGGGGAACGTGTACTGTAGCATTAGTGTATACTGGGACTGCGTGGTCCTCTCTCCGCTTGGAGGATCGTGTGTGTGTGTGGGACTAACTAACTAACTGGACGCGCCGTCTTCCTCCTACCGCGCCGCCTTGGGCTCCGTCGAGACTGTCGGCTCCTGCGTCTTCCAGGACTGCGCCAGCTCGGCCGCTTCCGTCACGTAGCCGAGCAGCTTGCGCTCGAGGCCGGCGAACGGCAGGTTCTCCACGGGCGTGACCGTGAAGATCTTCTCGTAGTAGATGTCCTTGCCGTAGCAGCGCTTGTAGTCCGGGTAGTAGCGCCCGCCGTTCGCGCCGCGCACGTCGTACTCGTCGAGGGGCACCGAGTCGAACATGAAGTCCTGCACGTGCTCCCACACGACGCGGTGGTTCTCGCTCGACAGCTTCTCCTGGTTGCGGTGCAGGAACAGGATCTCGTGGTTCGGGTCGTGCTGCACCATCGTGACGCCGCAGAACACGTTCTTGTCCGGGAGCTTGCGGCCGGCGGCGCCGGGCGGCATCGTGATCATGTGGAACGAGCTGTTCGTCTTGAGCCACGCGAAGCGGAAGAGGTCCTTGTCGCCCCACACGAGCCGCAGGTTCTCGATCATCGCCGGGTGCGTCGCGTAGTACATCATGACGTTGAGCGCCTTGAGGTGGCGTCGCCGGTCCACGAGCACCTGGCCGCTCTCCTGCTCGAACATGTCGACGTAGTCGAGGTCGAAGACGTCCCAGACGAGGCTGCGTGGCTGGATGTTGAAGATCGTCTTCTTGGCGCGCCAGAAATCGGGCCAGAAGAGCGCGCCTGTGGCGCGGAACTCGGCCGTCGCGAACAGGAACGTCGGGTCCTTCACGCTGAAGTTATCCGAGTCGAGCAGCAGCACCTCGTCGAACGCGCTGTAGAACACGGCGTGTAGCTTCGTGTAGAACCGCGTGGCGCGCGGGTCCTTGATCTCGCGCAGGAACGCCCCGTAGTCGCGCGTGAGCGTCTGCAGGATCGGGTGCAGCACGTTCGTCTCCGCCGCGATGTACCAGAGCTCGATCGGCAGCGTGCAGCCCATCTCGCGCAGCGACCGGATGGACGCGAACACGGACTCGAAGAGCTTCTCGTACACGACGAGCGCAATGCCCCGGGAGAACGAGAGGCTGCGCGCGGCGCTCTGCAGGGCGGCGGTGTCATTCGCGGCTGTGACGACGCCCGTGAGCGCCTGGTCATCCACGAGTTCCTCCTGGCACTTGGCGAACGAGAAGTCCGCGTCGTGCGTGTAGAGCGGCGCCTTGTGGCCGTACTCGAGCATCTCGCGGAAGTCGCCGCACTTGAAGCGCACGCCCGGCCGCAGCGAGTCGCAGTGCATTGCGAGCACGCGGTGGATCGCGCCCGTGTCCTTACGCCGGATCTCGCAGAAGCCGCTGACGCCGTCCGGGATCTCGTCGCCGCACGTTTTGGCCTCCTGCTCCTCGATCTTCCCGTCGGGCGAGCAGTCGCTCGTGCGGCGCCAGGCCACGCACTCGAACTGCGACAGGTCGTCGCCGCCGAGCGCGCGCCAGCGCTCCGCGACAGGCAGCTTCGCAGTCGGCGCGGGTGTAGTGGGCGTCTGATCCGCCACGGGAAGCGGCGGCGGCGGCGCTGTGGTCTCCGGCGCGGTCGTGGGCGCTTGCTGCTGCGCGTCCGCGTTGCTGACGACGAGCGCCTGCGCGTCTGCGGCGGCGCCGCCTCGCAGCCCCTGGCGCTGGATGAGCGACGCGACGGACACGAGGCCCAGCGCGCAGCTGAGCACGATGAGCACGAAGAGCGCGTAGAGGCGCGTCTGCCACTTGCGGCCGGCGGCGTCCGCGCCCGACGCCTTGCGCGGCGCCGGCGTCGGTTTCATCGCCGTCGACGGCGAGGCGGCGAGGCGGTCAGGGCGCACGGCCGCGGCGTGGCGCTCTCCGCACGGCAGCGACATGCGCTATTGTGGCGAGTGCGAGAGCGACTGCGAGAGCGCGAATGAGGAAGTGGCGCTTGCTGCTGCCGGCGACGAGCCATTTGAGTTGCTGCCTTTTTAGAGCTTTTTCTCAGAGAGCCGCTTCGTTTGGATCGCATTTTGCGATCACGATGGCTTTCCAGCTGGCATCAGCATGTGCAAAGGCTGCACTCAAAGTGTGCCTTTGATTTGTCGTGCTTGCTTGCTGCCTGTCGTGCGTGTCGTGCTTGTTGTTGTCGTCGGTGCTCGCTGTCTGAGTAGGCAGCAGCCACTACTGTGAACCAGCTGGCCTTTTCCCAAGCGGAACTGGTTGTCGTAGTGCTGGATACTGAGCGCCTACTCGCGCTGTGCTTCGTCGCCACTTGTCTGGCAGTTTGTCCAGAGCAGGCAGGCTGGTTGCCCAGAGCAAGCTGCCATGAAGCACATGCTGCAGCTCAGCAGATTCCTGGGTTGAGTGAGGCGTGGGTGGTGGCGGATTCGAGCTGTGTGAAAGTTCAGTTGGCGGCTGCGCTGCTGGTCACCACTGGCTGTGATGAATCATTCGCCGCCGCGATTTCACCGCCAGCACCTAGGGCCACCCACAGCGAGCAGCAACGCCACTACTCTCGTTGCACCCACCCCTTGCTGTATGTACCATGGATCCATTCGGGTTCGAAGATCATCCGTTGTCTGCTGCTCCGTCGTGCGTGTCCTCTGTGTGTTCTGAACCAGGGCGACAATGTTGAGAGGAGCGCGAGGTTATCAACTCGGCGCATTGCGCGTGTGACACAGGGCGCCAGACTCATCAGTGAGAATGAGGTCGATGTGTGCGGTCACGAACAGCATCGAGGCTCCTCACCACTACATGCCCTATTTACCCGTGAGCTCTGCGCAATGATGCACGCCACGAACTCGCGCGGCTTCTTCACTCCAGTGCTGCGCTGGAGTCGTCGTCCCTCGCAGTCCCAGATTGGCTCAAACTCGTATCCGCGCGCGACGAACTCCGCCTCGATCCGCCGGAACGTCTGCTCCACGGCATCGTACAGCGCCTCGCCGCCGCGTGCTCCGGCGAACGCGTCACGGAGCTCGCGCGACTGCACGCGCGCCGCAATCTGCGCGAGTCGGTCTCGCATGTTGCGCCACGCCAACCACGTCGTGGACGTGCGAGCTGCCTTCGGAGGTCGCGGTGTAGCGCTGCTCCGCTTGATGAACGCGGCGATGAAGTGCTCCACCCGCCGGTGATCCTCTGTGTTTACGCGACGCGGCACCGCCTTCATGTTGCTCGGGTGGTTGAGGATCCAGCAGAGAGCTGCTGCGCTCAGTCGCCGCTCAGGCGGCAGCGCGTTGTTCCACCGGATCGAGAGGTCGAGCGGCAGGTAGTGCGCCGCGTGCAGCTCACGCGCGCCGGCGCGCCGGTTCCCTCTGCTTCTTGCATCCGATCGGCGCTGGTCAGCCCACCTGGCGCGCTGCAAACACTCTTTCTGCTTGCGCGCGTCGCGGATCTCTTCCGACACCAGCGGGATGTCCTGCAACTTAAGCATCGAAGACGCGCTCCAGTCGTACAGCGCCGACAGCACATGCTCGCCGTACACTGTGAGCGCAGCCGCCACGAGCGCCAGCTTACGCAGCTCGGAGTTACGGAACTTTGTCTGTCTCGTTGCGCGCTGCTCCGCTGTCGGCACGAACGCAGGCACCGAACCAATCGCGGTCTTCATCCACTCGCGGATCTCCGGCGTCTGGCACTTGTCCTTGCACTTGCGCGAGATCTCAGTCGCGAGCTCCAGGCTGTCATTCTTGAAGAAAGCGCAGTACGCCGCGAAGCGATCCGGGTGCTGCTGCTGGATCGTGTACGCTCGCGCAACGCTCGTCTCGCGCCGGATGGTGGAGATGGTTGAGCTCTTGAGCTGCCGCACCACCGGAGTGATCTTTCGCGTAGTAAGTGGCGACATTGGTAGTACCGACGATGGTAGAGCAGGTGATCCTACTCGAGTGCTCATCAGGGTCTTGTAGGTCGCTGCTTTGAGTCTGCTCGCTGTTGCGGGTGATGCTGGAGCTGGGGCTCTTGCTCCCACTGCTGCAGCAGAAGAGATTGGCGTCGATCTGGAGCTCTCGTCGCCACCTCCCAACCCGTCACACTCGCCACAGTAGCGAGCAACTGCCGCTTCCAGCGTCTGCTGCACGCGCGCGAGCAGAACGTCGCCGTTGCGCACGCGCCGCACGCGCTCGCAGAACTTCGGGTCCCTGGTGCGCTTGGCCACCTGCTCCACGCGCGTCTGCTCTTTGAATCGCAGTCGCGCGAGTTGGTGGCTGTCACTCTCCGCGAGGATCGCGGCGTCCACGCGCGCATGCAGCGCGAGCGCTTCCCGGCAGAACACGCGCGCGTTGCCTTTGAAGAGCACGAGACGCTCGAGCGTTGCGGCCGCCACCTGCTGCGCGTCGGGCGACGCGGCGTTGACCGCGCGCAGCAGTTGTAGCGACACGTAGTAGCCGACTGCGAAGTGCGGATCGTCGCTGCTGCGCGTGGACTTGCGCGCCACGAGTGCCTCGAATGCCGCTGTCGCTACTGCGCTGGTCATGGCTTCACACATGGCACGCTTCCTGCATGACATGCGAGAATATCAAATTGTGAGTATGCTCAAGAGTAGATCGTATAATTACTAATAAGTGCACAAGAATTGTTAAATTACGAATAGGAACATGAATCGAGGTCTCCAAGACAAGTACTCCGAGAATATGAGGCTCATGATGGTTGGTGCTCCGACCTCCATCGCAACGATGCTTAAGTGGGAGCGCGGGGTTGGAGTCTGCGTCGCCATGCAGACCCTCGTGCTTCGCACGATCTGCGTCGGTGTTTGTCCTCGTGTTGGCTGCTTCGAGTGTCGAGAGATGGCTACACTTTTTGAATCAGGTTCCGAGAAGATCGGATGCTTCGCCGCAAGCTGCACGCTACTTCCTCGTGAGAAGAGCTCGCTCGAGACTGCTTACAAGCTATGACGATCGGCGCTTCCTCGCTCACAGCCCAAGAAACCCAATGACGAGAACATCCACGTCGCCAGCAAATGCCGCCGCCGCCCTCGACTCGCGGCGCGCTCGGGAAGTGCAGCGCTTCGAGGCTGAGGTGTCAAAGCACTCGATGCGCGGCGATCACCCAGAGTATGCGCTCGGCTACTACGTCTCCATCGAGCTCTTGCACGCTCTCAACAAACGTGCGAAGCGCCGAGAGCAGGTGAGTGACACGAACCTCCAGCGCCTCGTCTTGGTCCCCTGCAACGCGAAGATGTTCTTCCACGCGGTCGCAGTGCGCCACTCGCAGGTGGACGAGCTCCTCCTTGCCGCGCGCGACGCCGAGCGACCCGAGAAGATCACGCAGGTCAAGCGGACGCGCCTGCAGCAGATCGAGAAGTGCATCGACACTGCGAGTTTCCGCGATCGGTTCGAGCAGACTCGCAACGGCGACAAGCTGTACGCTCGCCTCAAAGAGTTACTGACGAGTGTACTCGCGGCATACTCGACGAGCGACAAGAAGACGAAGTCGAGCGAACTAGTTGACAACGACAAAGCGCCTGCGTTCGCTCCTGATCCTAAAGTCTGCACTGCGAAGCCCAGGGCACCGCCGATGTCTCCTACCTCCAGAGTCCAGCGAGCGCTGTTCAACGAAGACGAGGAGGAGGAACGCGAGGCGGCGTCACAGAAGGCTCGAGCTGTTGACTCAAGCGTCTTCCGAGCGTACGAGATCTACCGCGCGTCTCCAGGCCGGTTCACAGCGTACTACATGCACTTCAAGAACGACAGCATCCCGCTCGCGACAGAGATTTCACGCAGGTGCAGCGACAAGGTCGCCAAGAAGGAGATCCGCGAGTGGATCAAGACCACGATCGGCCCGATCCCAGCGTTCGTCCCACCCAGCGACCAGGGCTCGAAGCGACAGACCACGTTTCGCAACTGCGAGCTGCGCAACTTGGCGCTCGTAGCAGCCGCACTCACTCAGTACTCGGAGTCGAGACTCTCGACTCTAGTCGACACAGATCTGAGCGTGATGGCGTCGTGCGAAGACATCCCGCTGGTGTCGGACGAGCTGCGCGACGCCAGTGCTCAGATTCAGTGCGTGAAGATGGCACGTAGTGGTGAGTCGAGCGTCTGGCTGCCGACTGGAGACCTCCACGCAGCGCACTACCTGCCGATCGACCTCGCGATCCAGTGGAACAACCTCCTTCCAGTCGAGAGCCGCGTCAGCACCTCCTCTCTTCGCTCGGTTCTGAACCTCCAGGTGAACTTGAAAGCTGTTCCAGCGCAAGTGAACGTGAAGCATCACCGCAAGGTGGAGCACTTCGTCGCGGCGTTCATCCGAGACGGAGAGAGCGCGAGTCACAAGTGCCGCACTTGGCTCCAGCGCCGCAACTTCTGGGACCGCCTCATGGTGATCGCGCAGCGTGTGCAGACACCTGCGTTCCGAGATGCTCTTGTTCGCGAGAGGAACGGCGAGGCGTTCTTCAATCGCGTCGCTCTCACGTTCCAGCAGATCGAACGAGAGTTCGTCTCCCATGGCTTTGGGTCGTTTGGGAAGCTCTGGGGCTCGGAGTGTGGCGAAGGGAGTGTCGCTGCCAGCCACGCTCGCCGGATCATGAACGTGTTTCTCGAACTCCTCGAATGAGACGCACTACTGGACGATCCAGCGGAAGATCGCAACTCTGCACAGCAAGCGGGTATCGACAAGAGGCTCCGGGAAGAACGGGTGATGTTCAATAGATAATCAGCAGTACGCGAACGCGAAGAGTTCGGAGAACTCGGCTTCGATCTCCTGCACGAGCCCCTCGAACTCCGCTTCGTTCGCCGCCACGGATACAAACGACGCTCGGCGGTGCTGCTCTCCGTACACGCTGCGCTTCCGGCTCTCGTTGTCCATGTGCTGCAGCTTCCTCTTGGCTGCAGGGACAGCTTGAGCGCGGGGCGGCTCTTCAGTATCATACCGCACGCCTTTCAACTCTGCACTTGTAGTCTCAGGCGCGACGCTGTCGTCGTCGTCTTCCGGGTTCGCACACGCACGCTTCTGCGCTCTTCCAGTTGAAGCGCAGGTGTCGTCGTGGTTGTTCCCGGTGGATCTTGTTCTCGTGTCTGCCTCTGGTTCTGCGTCCGCCGTGGACACTCCGCACTCGCAATCGCCCACCAGACGGATGTTCTCGGTCATGAGGTAGTTGATGAGCGCGGTCTTCGCCTGGTTCTCGACCAGGAGCGCTGCCACTTGGCGCTCCAACGCCAGTTGCGTTGTTCTCCACTCACGCTCTCGAGCGTCGACGTTCTCTTCGGCACCTTCCGGTTCTGCCTCGCGATCGGAGGGCTGAGGCACCGAAGGTGATGCTTCCGACGGAGTGCTGCGAGTCTCCCGCGACTCGGTCAACTTGAAGGTCTCGCTGTAGAACCTGTTCGCGAGCTCCTCCTCGTCTATGTTGTAACTGATCTCGTCGTCTTCGCGACTCGTGTTGTTGTTGTCTGAGCGCTCCGCCTCGAGCTTCTGTGCCATGAGCTCCGACGAGAGCTGCGCGTTCGCAGCCTGTACCGCTCGCCGGAGCTGACCCTGCTTGGGGCGACTCGGCGGTGTGAGTGGCGGTCTGGAGCTGCTCTTACTCGAGCGCCGCGATCGCATCTGCACGCGCGGAGGCGCCTTCGGGTCGTCTCTTGTGCCTCGACTCTGCGATTTCCTTCGAGTGAGCGCCGCTGGCAGTGGCGGTCGACCGGGTCCTGGTGATACAAGCGCCTGAGAGCTGCTGCCATGGCTTGCCCCCTGCTGATCCTGCTTGTTCTTCCTGCGCCACGCCGCCGCCGGCCAGAAGTTGAGGCTGCCCATGATCGCGCTGAGCGTGGACTGCGGCGAGACGTACAGCCCGTTCTTCGCGGTCAGCAGCACGGGCAGTGACATCGCAGCACCTCTCGTGCGGTTGCCGAGACTGCCAGCTGTGGCGGCGGCCGCGTCCAGCGCCAGCAGCCCGTCGACCGAGAAGCCGGCGAGCAGCGAGCGGTAGCGATTCTTCTTGTTGGGCTGCGCATGCACCGCCAAGAGCGCTGGTCAGTTGCTGTAGCTCCCTCAATAGTCTGCAGTAATCAGCAGCGACGCGATGCACGCGCACGCACCCCGTAGACCTTGACGAGCGAGTTGCGGCGCCGGAACGACAGGCGGCGCCGCTGCTGGTGGTGCAGGTCGCCGATCTTGGAGGACGCCGCCGCCGCCGGATGCGAGAGCGCGAGCAGCGCGACGAGCGACATGTGCGCCGTTTAACGCAGCGAGCGAGCGAATGCGCCGCGAAAGAACGCTCTACAGCAGCAGCAGCAGCAGCAGCTGGCACCGCTCTGTTCCCCCCAAACAAGCAATGAGGAGCTCTCGAGAGAGTATTACAGTGACCAACTGGCTACTTGGACCGACTTCTTGAACTTGACGGCAAACGAAAATAGGGCGAAGATCGGCTCCGAACTACACGTATTCACCATTAGAGATCACTCGTGCACCTCACTCGCAATCGCGCACTCTACACCGAGCTCTGCGGATACGCCGGCAGCGTGTCGAGCGGCGCGAAGCTGCAACTGCCCTTCTTGTAGCTCTTGACGTGCGACGCGATCTGCGCCATGGCGCAGCAGTTGCAGAAGAAGCTCGCGAGCGTGTCGAAGACGATGTTGCCCGGGATCTGGTAGCGAGAGCGCGTCGTGTGGCGCAGGAAGATCGTGAATCCGATCAGCGCGAAGCAGAACACAAATGCCGCGATGCGCGCCGGCAGCGCCAGCGCCGGCACTTCCGCCGTCGCCAGGACAGTCGTGCCGCTGGTGCTGGTCGTCGAGCGGATGGTCACCAGCGAGTTGTCCTCGTCCGCCACCACCGCGAGCGCATAGAACACGTTGAGCGCGAAGAACACGAGGTACACAACTAGAAACACGCCGAGCACGAGCGCGTACGAGGCGACGCCGAGACGAGCCGAGATCTGCGCCAGCGACACGCACGGGCAGAACCACACCATGCAGCAGTTGGGGACGATGTGCTCGAAGCACGAGAAGAGTCCGAGCTGCCACTCGCCGGTCTTGATGTCGTTCTGCGCGGCGCTGGGCGTCGTTTTGACGGACGCGGCGTCCGTGTGCTTGGGGGCGTCGTGGGCCATAATTGCTCGCTGGCAGTCCGGTTGATCGGTTGGAGGTTGGTCGGTGTCTGGGTGACCGAGGAAGTTGGGGAATGAGGAGCTCTGAGCGAGCGTGAAGGCGGTCTGGGTGCACCTAGGATGCTCGCTCGGATCACAGCACTCCTGCACCACGAATCGAGCGCCACGTACGCCGGGAGCAGCAGTGTTTGAGGAGAGGACAGGAGAACCACCAGGTCCAGGAGCTTTGTGCGCGCTCCAGTATGGCGATCACTGATTTGATGGTGCTCGATGGGTGTCAATCAAGTGCATCACAGGTTCAAATCATGGCTCAAATCAGTGTGTTTCCTGGCGCGGGCTCTGAGTTCTCGAGTGTCGAGACTCTCAAGGTTCCCGACGATGGAGAGCACATCGTTGACTTCCTCCTTCTCTACACGCCGATCGACTGCACGAGCATCTCGTACGATGTCAGAGCTGGAGTCGGGGCGACGATCTGGCTGCTCTCGGCGTGCTCCTGCTGTTGCCGCCGCTGGGACTCGAGGAACGCCGCGATCTTCGCCTGCTGCACCTGCTTCATGACCGCGTTGAGCGCGTAGATCTCGGCGCGCCGCCGGAGGCGCACCTGACTCGCGAGCTCCTTCTTGGCTTTCTCGCTCTCGAGCTTCGTCTGCCGCACCTTCTCCAGCTCGTGCTTCTTCTCGAGCTCCGAGCGTTTGTGGTCGGTCACGCGCCGCTGAGCGCGTTTTGCGAGATCTTGCTCTGTCGCATCGCCTTGATCGACACTCGATGAAGTAGTCGCTGCCGAAGACACCTGGTTGCCGGGCTCCGTAGACGCGGGATGCTCGAGGGAGCTCCCCGAGTCCGCGGGCGAGAACGTCCGCTTGAGGTCCGAACTCGAGCTCGTGCGCGGACTCCGAATCGCGCGGTACGCCGCTCCGCACGGGAAGTCTGTCGTGCCAACCACCACACAACCGTTCGTGCTTGTTAGTTGATCGGCGATGTACCGAGAGACTTCAGTGAGAGCAACGCATCCACCCACCATTGTCGTCCAGTCTGAGCGCGGACTGGGGCACAGCGCAGTCGTTCTCAGCGGCAGTCTGGACCATGTCGGCTACGCTCCTGTCGTGTACGCTCGTGTTGTGCAATAAAGGGGGTTGGTGCCATGCGCATCGGCACATGCGACTGCAAAATTAGCAACTCGACGCAGTCATGCTCCAGCTCGATCGAGTCCGCGTCGTCCTGATCTGGCATCGGCGTCTTGTGCTTCTGCATGGATGAGCAACGAACGAGTCAGAAGCCCATCACGCGTGAGAAGGGTACTCTAGGCAAACTCGGTGTTGGGTGTCTGTGGTTCGTGTTCGTGAGCAGGCACAGAGCTCCTACACTCCTTCCTCCTCCATCACTCCTGTTTCTGCTACTGCTACTGCTGCACCGGAGGCTGCTGCTTCTGCTGATGGTGACGCAGCACCTGCGCCGGGAGCAGCAACTGCGATCCTGCAGGCTTTGTCGAAGCGGCCGACTGCTTCTCCGACTCGGCGTTGGTCTTCGGCACCCACGCCTGCTCAGCTTTGCCGCCAGTGGGAGCATGGCCCGACTTCTTGTCGTGCTTGCGTCGCTCGCGGTGATGGTGGTGGTGGTGCTTCTTGTCCGACGCCAACCCACTCGGGGGCTCGATCAGCACCGCGGCGCCACTTGAGGTCGTAGCGGCTTTCTTTGACGGCGCCGCTGCGGCTGCAGACAGCGTCGGGTACTCCCACTCCGATAGTACAGGCTCTGGCGCCGTAGGAGGAACAGGGACAGCAGTACGAGCAGCCCCTGGGTGGAACGGAGCGGCGTTCGCGTGAAGCGCGTGCAATACATGCGGCGGCGGTACTGGCGGGAGCGACGGCTGGTAGGGGTTGATGAACGCGTGCGGGTGCGGCGGGGGAGTCATCCCCTGAGGAACAAGGAGGCGCGGGGCTGCTCCTGGATGTCTGCCGAACCCCATCGGCGGCGGCGGCGGAGGGATCACTGAGTGACCACCGCCTGGTGCTCCCACGTAGTTGTGAGGGAAGAGATCCCCCAAACCAGGTGCTTGCGGGACAGGAGGCTGGTGAGCAGGAGGCTGATCAGCGCCCACATCAGCAGCACCCGTCGCCTGAGCAGCAGAAAAGAACGCCATCACGGACGGTGCGATGTCGGAGCTGGTCGCAGAGTCCGAAGCTCCAGGCGTCGCTGGCGCAGCAGCAGCAGCAGGCTTCGCGTCCTTCGCAGCAGGTGCTGCCTTCGCCACCGCCTTCTTCGGCGACTTTGCAGACTTCGCCGCAGCAGCGGCACCTTCGCCTGTCCATTTCTCGAGCAGCATCTGCATCTTGGCGGCGTCAGGAGGAAGCGGCAGTGAGCTCGGCGGTGGTGGTGGCGGAGGAGCCACGAACCTCGTGCCAGCGTTCGACGACACACGCATAGGTGCGCCTTCCTTCTTGCTATTGTCTCGGCGACCCGAAGTCTCCGTCTTCTTGCTCTTCGACGCGATCTTCACGGTCCCGTCGGTCGCTCGCGGCATGCCGTTCCTGTTCGCGTACTGCCTGTGCGCTTCTTCGACACTCATCGCGCCACCGCGTCCTCCCTGGCCACCAGGAGGCGTCGACACGCAAATCACGTTGTTCCACTGCACGATCTTGCCGCGGTCGAGACTCACGCTGCCGTACAAAGGCTCGCCGCCCGTGAACTTTTCGTCAAAAAGCACTTCGACGCACTTGCTGCTCACATGCGTCGCGACGATCGTGCCGCGGTGACCGAACGGGATCGCGCGTCCACTGATGTTGATGATGCGGTCGCCGAGTCGAGGAGCTCCAGGGTTCTTCGTCACGCGCATCGCGACGTCGCTGCCAGTCAGATCCTGGTTCACCAGTGGGTTTGGACGGAACAAGTGGAACGCTGGCACCACCACTTCCACGGGGTTCAGCAAGCTCTCCATCGCGCGCTTCTGACGCTCCGTGGCTCGCAGCGCGCCAGCCACCTCCACAGCGCGGATCGCACTCAGCGACAGATACTCCGAGCTCACGGGAATGTGCTTCGAGTGCTCCTTCAGCCCCAGCTGCTGCTGCTCGATCCACACCTTCACGAGCTGTGCCTTCACCTCCACCTGCTCCGCGTCCTTCACGCCGAACAGCTCCTTCCCGTTGTAGCTCGTGGCGAACGGCATCTTGTCCAGCTTGTTCACCACCGCTGGGAACTCGGACTTGTACGCAGCGAGTAGCTTCACTGCGCGCTCCGAGTACTCCCACACCATGTTACTTCCGCTTGACGATGCCGCGTCTCCGTTGCGCTGTCCTTGCGTCGCTTTCTTGAGCGTGTCGTCGTACCCGCCACTGCCCACGATCTTGACGATGTCGCCTCTGCGCCAGACGTTCATCTCTTCGTTCAGATCCTTGTACGCTCCTGCGTTCTGCGACGCGTTCTTGTTCACCAGGCGGCAGTAGCCAGGAAGCAGGAGGTCCTTGCGGTACCGAATGTTCAGACCGACGTCATAGTCGCCAGGCTTCAAGCTCACGTTCCCGGTGATCAAACCGAGCGTTGTCGTCGAGATGCCGAGCTTCTGCGCGACGAGGTAGCCCGGGAAGTACTTGTCCGCGATCTTCTCCGCGATCGCGTAGCCGAACGGAGGCTCCTTGTCGATCGTGTTCACGCGCACCTTGACTTCGTTGTCATCTTCGTCGCACTCGACCACCACTCCAGTACACCCGAGCCACTCGCCGCTCGTGATGAGTGCAACCGAGTCACGGGGGAAGCGCTCAGAGAGCGGAAGCTTCCCCGTCTCCTGGTATCGCTCGTCGTACAGCTCGCGGTTCACCACGGCGAGTTGGAGCGGCACAAGCGCTTCCACCTCGCCAAACTTCTTCTCGATCGCGCCAGTGAGCGGGTTCGACACCATACCCTGGAGCGGCAGCACGTGTAGCAACGTCGAGATGCCGGTGACACCTAAGTCGATACCGCCGCTACCGGGCGTGCCTCGTCCAGAGAGCAGTTTGACAACTTCGAGCTGCGCGTAGCCAGCCCACAACGTCTTCTGGTTGCTGTCGTACGGCGTAAACACGATATCCTTCGCCCCCTTCGCGTCCTTCACGCGACGGAACTCGCCCGACAGATTGCTCACACCGACGACCTTCGCTTCGTGCAGGTTCGGCCAGTTCACCAACACCGTCTTGGAGATCAGGTTCTGCGGGTTCTCCGCCAGCGCCCCGTTCGGCGACGTCGACGATGGCGCCACGGTCAGAATGAGCGACGCCTTCCGCGAGCTCATGCCGAAACAGTTCAGCCGCACGTTCTCAATCTTCATACTCTCCAGAGGCACTGTGTACAGCGACGGGAAGCCGGCGAGCGGAAGCTGCACGCCGTCCATCAGCCGACTCTGGAACTGCCCGCCATGCACTGAGATCGGAGGCAGCTTGAAGTCTTCGACGCGCGTGTTGCACAGCGGAACATCCGGGAAGCCAGGAACGCCTGGAAGCGACGACGCGAGCGTCTCCACCACACTCGTGTCCACAGTGATGCGAAGCGGGAGCAGCTTGAGCTTGTTGCGCGTGCGCTCCGACTGCGACAGAAGGTTCTCGGGACAGTACTGCGCGATCGCGCTCTTCAGCAGTGCTACGTCGATGAACGGGAGGATGTTCACGCCCTCCCACGCGTTGCGCTTGCCTTCCATGTCGATGTGGAACTTCTCCGGGTAGAAGTGCTTGACCGGCGACAGCGGCGACACCATGAGGAATCGGTACGGCTCCGGCACAAGGTGCGCACTCGACGCAGGCAAGTTGGACATGAGCTGCTCGAACGGGAGTAGCGGGCCGTCGGTCTCCGGGTCGTTATTGAACGTGATCTTCGCGACAACGTCGGCGATATTCGTCAGGTCCGACACCATCGGCGCGTAGTGGTACGGGTAGAACCACGACCACGACGGCGGACCCTGGAAGTAGTACGCGATGCACCACATGAGCGCCTCGACGTAGTGCTTCTTGATCTCCTCCAGGTCTTTGTTGTACGCGTTGCCGTCGCCGCGGCGGACATTGAACTTGCGCTCGTAGTACGCCCACTTGGTGTCCTGGAAGCTCTCGCTGCCCGACAGCTCGGCGAACAGCTTGTGTTCTTCTTCCTCGACTGCGAGCGCCAGCTTCGTCTCCAGCTCGCCGTCCAGCGCCTCCAAGAGCGCCTTCTCCTTCGCGTCTTCATCGTCGTCATCGTCGTCTTCGTCGTCAAACCCGTCGTCGAGAAGCGGCGGCGGACGGTCTTCGTCGTCGTCGTCGTCGTCGTCATCATCATTGAGCGCCAGGAGTGCGTTCTGCACGTGGACCTCGTTGACGTCGTGGGTCACGACAGGCTTGTCGTTGCGCGCACTGCCGCCACGGCGCCTCCTCTTGTTCTCCTCGATCGCGCGATCCGTCAGAATGTCCTCTTCCTTGCTCCCGATCACGTCGAACAGCTCCTGCAGCAAGCCGATGTTGACGAGCTTGCCGTTCTCCGTCAGGTACTGTCCTTGGTGCTTCTCCAGCAGCGCGCGGTACACCTGCAGCAGGAGCGGGATCGCGTCCTCGCTGATCTCGAGCGTCGGGCTGTGCGGGATGAAGTCGTTGCCGAGCAGGAACGTGAGCAGGATGAAGTCGTCTAGCATGCGCTCGCCGTCGAGCGGCGGCGCGACGTGCATCTCCATCATCAGGTACTCGCGGAAGAGGCTCAGGTGCACGAGCTGCCACTGCTGCTCCTCGATCTTCTTGGCCACGACCTTGTTGCGGTTGCTGCCCCAGACGACGACCTCGCGCACGAGCGTGAAGTGCGGCTCGTGCGTCATGAGCCCGAGCAGCATGAGGTCGGCGTCGCTGCCGTACATGCAGTGGCGCACGTTCGCGCCGTAGCCGGGCGTCATCTTGCGGTGGCGGATGAACTCGACGATCTTGTGCTCGCCCTCGCCTGGCACCTCACTGCCGGAGAAGAAGATCTCGAGCCGCGCCCAGAGCGGGTCGAGCTTCATCTTCTGGCGCACGAAGTACACGAGGTGGCGCGAGAGATGCTCGAGGAACTCGGTGCCGGGCGTGATGCAATTCGAGTCGAAGTGGCTCGCGTCCTTCGCGGCGTGCGTCACGCCATTCTTCTCGTCCTCGAGCTTGAGCTGCAGAAAGCGCTCCTTGGCAATGGCTTCCTGCCGCTCGAGTCCGGCGCGGAAGCGGCGCGAGCGCTGCTGGTTGAGCTTCGCGCGCGGCGCCACGCCGTCGATCGCGATGTAGAGCAGCTGCTTGGGCTTGATGATGTGCGTCACGAGCCGGTCGAGGTACGTGAAGATGTTGTGCAGCTGCGCCGCGAGCCCGAGCGCGCCGAGCGCCGGGTCGCCGTCCGAATGCGTGCAGTTGTGGATGATACCATTCATGTCGAGGTAGAAGGCGTCGAACTCCGGGAGGAGCGACACGTCCGAGATCGGCTGGTTCAAGAGCGGGTAGCGCTCCGACATGGACCGATAGAAGCGCGGGATGCCCATGGTGACAGTGACGGCGGCGGCGGCGGTGGATGGGTGGAAAGAGGGGCGATGTAGTGCCTTGCCTGCTGCTGCTGCTGGTGCTCTTGCTCTTCTTTGCGCTTGATTTGGATTGGAGTGGGCGGTTGAAAACGAGGGGGATTTTCAAAACCCGTTCACCGGGTTATGACTTGGGTTGACACACCACACCAGCGGAATGTTCCTCTCTCGAATACAGTAAATGCGACTATTACATTGTACAGCTTTCTCTTTGAAATTAAGATACATTAACGGAGGCAGGTATCGACTAGATATGACTGGGATTAATTAGGCGAAGAGACAACTGCAGCAAGTGGTCTGGTTCCTCCTGCTCCAGTATGCTCGAGCTTCGCCTTCGACTGGCAGTGCTCGCTGCGGTCTCTGGCTGTCACGCGGGTCTCTTGCGTAGGGACACTTGACACCCCAGCGGCGATACTGAAATGGTTCACGCGCTCAACACTCGCGACGTTCATTGCTTTCACAGCCGTATCTTACAGACGCAACTTGCCACCTACCCAGTATGCCGTCTTGTTCGCCTTCTTCAGGCGCTGACAAACGAGAACTGCTCGCTGTCATCCACTGCCGGCGACAGACTGCTTCTGGACGACGAAGGCGACGAGGACGCCGATGCCGACACCGAGGCCAACGCCGGTGTCAGGACGCCGTCGATCGTGCGCTGGGCTTCCAGTTCGCGCCACCGCGCCACGATGTCCTTGTTCTCGAGCGGCGTGGCAGCAGCGTTCACCTCGGCCTTCCCCACGACCTTGTCTCTCCGGAATCCGAGTAGCTGGCGCGCGATCTTCTCGTGGTGCTGCTGCGCGTGGGTCTGCACTTGGCGCACGGAGCGCGAGCCGACGAGCTCGGCGATCGCCTTCCACGGGCCTTTCGGGAACTGCTCCATGGCGTCGAGAAACCGGAGGTGCTCTTCCTCGGACCACGCGCCGCGTGCAAACTTATTGTTGTTGCTGCCTTCGGCCATGACGCGTTGCTGGCAGGAGGGCGGGGTGAGTGAGTGTGTGGGGCAGCGCCGATTTCGGAATGAGAGGCATTGCACTTCGAGAGAGAAGCGCTTCGAGAGGACTGACACGGGGTTGAGAGAGAGAGAGAGAGAGAGAGAGAGAGAGAGCGAGCGAAAGGTGCGTGCGAGGCGCTGACACGAGCTTGAGCTCGAGAGCGCGGCGACCAACGATTTGATGATGATAGATGGTCGGCTTGCGGTCCAAAGCTGCAGGTAGGCAGGCAGGCAGGCAGGCAGGCAGGCACTCACGCTCTCTTCTCTTCGCCGCGAGCGCCGCCGCTTTGCATGTACCGCGACCTGCGGACGACATGCACCTCCTGCCTCGCATTGCATTGGCACTACCAGTAGTCGAAAGTGAAGCTATCTCGCCGACACGAACAACCTCGAAGCTGGATTTTGTGTGCAGCGACCGGACGAGCGCCGCGCTCAGTCTCAAGTGTCCAACGCGCCTGCTGCCTGCGAACGAGCGCCACCGCGACGTGTGCGTGATGGCGACGGTGGTGTGCTCGAAGTCCTCACGCTTTATCAGATGCCTCGATCAGCTCCTCCGGAACTGCAGATTGCACCTGGTAAAGTCAGAGGTATGAGATGCAGATCTGACACCAACTTCCCTCTTCGATGCACACCCTATGAGTACCTTGAGCTCTCGAACGAGCAGTGTCTCGGATTCGAGGTGGTCTTTTGTCATGTCACTGCGGACTCGGCCATACCTGGTTGCCGGTGCAAGCGGAGTCTCCTACAGCTTGGCGAACTACAATCGACGCGCTCGAGGCGCAGCCGATGGAGGGAGGTCGGCAATCGCGATGAAGCGAGCGACCCACCAGATGCTTAGCCGCTGATCGAGCGGTTCTCATTGGAAAGGATGGGCGTGCGCGAAGCTGCTCGCTGCCGAACGGCCTCCATTCGAAATCAGCAAAGTGGGTATGCTCTGCTTGTCGCGATTGAGCTTGCAGAGGTCGAGAGGCTCCGTTGCCACACTGCTGCGTCAAGAGAGGCCAAGAGCTCGAGAGGTGTGCTTCCCAAGACTGAAGCGGAGTCTTCGAGATGGTTGCAGCGACACCAGTACAAGCACCGGCGACGATGATACGAGTTCACATGCTCTTGCCAATTACAGCACTGTTCGCATTCGATCACCTCTGCTACTGCAACTTCACACCAGCGTTGACCAAAACCTTCAGCAGCGAGAGCATCCACAACGACGAGCATCACTGCAGCAGCATCACACACACATACACAGACACACTCACGACCTCTTGCTCCTGGATGACGAGAGCGCTCGCGAAGACTTGCTGTCGTTGGATCCGCTCGAGCCTACGGAGAGCGCGTCCTCCAGGAGCAGGTTCTCCATCGTCTTGTTGATCGAGATGAGGTCGTCTTCGTACGCGTCGATGACGATCTTCGTGAGCACGCCGACCTCGGGGGAGTTCTCGCTCTCGTGCACCACGGCGCCCGAGCGCTTGGGGACCACGTGCACGCACGACTGCATCACTGTGCCGATCGCCGGCGGCCCGCCGCCAGTTGTGGAGGACGCTGCCGGGATCTTCTTGAGCACACACCAGCCCGTCTCGTCCGTATACATCCCCGAGAGCTGGTTCTCGCCCTTCGACGTCGTGCGCCACACGAGCACCATGCGCTCCTTCTCAATGTACCGCCGCATCACGAGCTTCACATCCACACGCCCACCAGTGTCTTTGCGGTCGCTCTTGACGTGGAACTTGGCGGCGATCGTGTCCTCCGGCAGCCCGACGTTCTGGTGCGCCGCGTGGTTCTCCTTGAGGTACCGTCGCGTCACGGACCGCCACGCTGCTTGCGCCGACACGTGCAGGTCGAACGGGATCACGAACACGTCGACGCACTCGAGGTACAGGTAGTCCTGCTCACTGCTCTCTCCAGCAGCGCTCTCGTCGCGCTTGCTCTTGACGACCGCGTGGCGGATCGACTCGTCGCATGTGTCGTAGAGCCCGTTGGCGCGAAACACCGCATCGAGGGAGCGGTACGCCGGCTCGATGCCTTCGAGGAGCATCTCGAAGACACTGTCGTCGTCCAGCTGGAGGCGCGGGCGCTTGCCGGGCGACGACGCGTCGCCGCTGAAGATCGAGACGTTCGGGCGCTTGCGCAGCATCTGCTCGAGCGCCTTGGCGAGCTTGATCTGGCCCTCAAGCAGGTCCTTGAGGCGTGTGTTCTCCGCCTCGGACTTGGTGCGCGCCTCGAGCTGCCGCTCCGCGATGCGCTGCCATACCGGAAGAATCGCCTTCTTGCGGTCCACAGCCGCGAGACTCGCGGCGCCGCTGCCACCGGTCAGTGTGCTGCCGGGGCGCAGCACGCGCAGCTCCTCCTCCAGCTCGCCCACGCGGCGGCGCAGGAACGTCAGCTCGCTCTTGAGCCGCTCGCGCGACAGGTTGCGCGTCTTGCCGCGCCGCACTGAGGCGTCTGCAGGCGCATCTGCTGGTGCTGACGCCACCGCTGTTACCGCGGGTTGGTCCGTGAACGCGGAGGCCGCGAGACTGTCGAGCAGCTGCTCGGTCTCGCGCAGCACCGCGAGTCCGTCGGCGTCCGACGCGTCGTCCTCGCTGCTGTCGAGCGCCTTGCGCAGCAGCTGCGGCGGCGGTGGCGCCTGCGACTGAAGAGACGGCGGCGCGTACGCGAGCGCCGGGACGCGCGGCGGCAGCTCCGGCAGCGCCTCGTAGCCGTCGAGGAACGCCATCATGTTGAGCTCCTCGAACTCCTCCATTTCGATTTGCTACTGTTTCTCTGTTTCAACACTGAGGTTCAGAAAAACTGTATACTGAATTCGAGTCATCAGCTATATCACACACAGGAATCATCAACTTCTCTATTGACTGCCGCTCCTTCTGCTGAGAAGCATGCTGTCGACCTGCTCGGCCAGCTCGTCCATCGACGCGTCGTGGCTGCGGAGTATGAAGTCCGCGAACGCTTCGATCCCGGACGACGCACTCGCCGATGCCGACTTGAGACTCGACGCCGATGACTTCGTTCGGGGTTGGAAGTGCACACACGTGCGAAGGACGCTGCCCGACGGATACTGCTCAGTGAGTGCTTCCGCGACCGACCAGCCAGTCTCGTCCAGGTAGTACCTTTCGAACGCGTCGTTCTTGCACTCGGTGTGCGCTCGCCAGACAGTGACAAACCGATCCGCGCTGTCGAAGTACTTCTTCACTGCGATCCGGCACCACAGACGCTCGTCCTTCTCGTTGCGAACCCGTGACGCCACGATGGATTCGCTGAGCCACATCCGGTCGAGACACCCTGGCTTGCAGTGAACGAGTCCCTTCACCGTTGTCTCCCACCCTGCGTTCGCGTTCACCCAC
>JAASGA010000245.1:0-26756 GCA_023334105.1 Globisporangium nodosum
ACGCGACTCTCGTCCAGGTACAGCGTCTTGCCGCGCCGCAAGTACGGGTCCTCCTCGCCGTTCTTGTCCACGTACACGCTCCCCCACACGCAGCGCCGCTCGTTGCCCAGGAACAGGATGACTGTGCACGCACGCAGCAGCATGAATGCTCCCAAGCCGAGACCGCACGTCTGCGCGTGCTGCGAGCACTCGCCCACGTTCCCTCGTGCCGACTCGCAGCACGACGAGTAGCAGCACAGTATGACGCCGCACAGCAGACAGATCGCCGGGTGCTGCGGAGCCTGGTTGCACTGCTGGCACACCCCGCGCGGCTTCTCGCTGTACGCAATGAAGAGGTTCATGTAGATCCGAGGCAGCGAGATCAGCAGGCGCTTCCGCGAGGGTCTCTCGGACAAACTTGTGACGTCGAGCGCCGCCGGCGCGCTGAATAGACTCGACGACCACGATCGTGCTGCTCCGCGCTGCCGCAACACCGCTGCTTTTGCTTCGAGCTGAGCTCCCCAGAGTTGGCACAGTCCGCGCTGGTCCGACGAGAACATCTGCGCGCGGAAGAAGAGTCGCAGCGGTGGCAGATGCAGCCGCCGCAGGTGCTTCTCGAGCTCCAGCGTGCTGGAATCCGCATCGACAGCCTTCGCCTCCGGTTGGCGCGCGTCGTTGAAGATGCCGTCGCATACCGCGCACGGTTCCTCCGAGCTACCGCCAGTGTGACTCAGCGAAGAGGACGGCAGCAGCACCTCCATCAGCACCACGATCCGCTTGACGAGAGGTAGACACGCCGCACTCGCCTCCTCCTCGATGCTGCTCCACTTCGGCGGTGGTACCACCTTGCTTGCGAGCTTGCAGCGTGACAAGAGGCGAGCCACCCATCGATACGCGTCTCTCAGAGACTGAACTTGATTGAAGTCACCGCCGTGAAGCTCTGCTGCTGGGTCAGGTTTGCCGTTGCCAGTAGCGAGGTCTTCTTCAGTGACGACCTTCTCGGCCGACCGCATCGCGATATGGCACAGTGACTGCAGCAGCTGCGCGGTGACCAGCACGCGCGCGAGGAAGAACGCCTCCGATGTCAGCTCCTCGACCGCGACGTCAGGAGATGTCGTCTGCGCTCCTTGTCGACACACCATTCGCGCCACGAAGAACGCGAACAGGTTCGGGTGGCACAGGATCGGAGCCGCTGCTGTTCGAGAGTCGCTCGGACGTTCGTGCTCGTCAGCAGACTCGCCCGGATCGTTGTTCCGTTCGTCGTCGTCGTCGTCCTCTTCGAACAGCACCTGGTGTCCAAAGAGGATCGCATTCAGCTTGCTCGCCACGACATCGAACTTGGAGTCGTACGGTGCGTCGATGACGGACCACGACAGCGTGTTCTGCGCAGACATAGCACACGCCGCGACCGCAACTGCCGCGAGATGCCGCATCGACTGCATGCGCTGCTTCTCCAGCGCGTCCGAGCTTGAAAGCTGCCCGTCTTGCACGACCAGCCCCACCTGCACCTCGAGACACTGCACGAGAAGCTGCCATGCTGGCAGCTGCACGTCAAGCGCACAGCTAGCATCCTCGATCTCTGTGTCTATCTGACTCTCGTCTTGGATCGAGTCGTCCAGTAGCAGCGGTACCTGCATCGCTGCGCGCAAGCAGCGGAGCGTGATCGCGTGGTAGAACCGGTCGATGCTGCGCTCGACCGCGCCGAGTCGATCTCGCTCGGCCGCACTTGAGTTCAGTCGCGAGCGCAGAAACGACATGCTCCGAGACTTCCGCCGCTGCACCTGCGGGAGGTCGTCCTGGAAGCTCATCTGCGAGCTCAGCCACTTGACGAACACCAGGTTCTCCTGCGCGTCATCGTCACTGCTCTTCGCCTCCTCTTCGGAAGTCTCGCCGTTCAGTGTGCGGGTCGACGCGGATCCCCTCCGGAAGCTTCTGCTGCTCGTCTGGCGATCGAGAGAACCGAGCTGCGGGACGCTCGGAATCAAGCAGTTAGAGAGGCGACGGCAGACCGGACACTGGAACTCCACGTCGCGCTCACTCAGCAGACGCTCATCGCCGTTCCCGATCTCGCTCGGCCGCTTTTGCTTCCATAACGACGACACGTACGACCTCAGACAGTCGTGATGCAGCGGATGCCCGCAGCTCCAGACCACGGCGTCACTCAGCCGCACCGAACTCGCGTCCTCTCTCGCGCGCGACCGCACGACTCGAACAGCAGGCAGCTGTGGCGTGGACAGCGCGCCCAACTCCCGCATTCGCTGTGGTATCCGCGTCGGGATAACCATGCCCACATACCCGAACGACGACGGTGCGCCGAACCGCTCGCACGGCATCCGACACAGCGCGCACTCTTCTGCGTCTTCCTCTTCCTCATCAACAATCGATCCGCTCATGCGGACAGCCCCCTCCTCCCCACCACTTGGACGACGCCGCAAACTCCGTCGATGTCGTCGCTGCCGATCGTGGAACTTCTTCTCCTTCTCACAGCCCACAGCGATCGCTGACGACACGTGGTCGAGGTAGAGCTGGACGTCGATCTGGCCAGTCGGGAACCCCCACTCGTCTTCCTCCTCGTCCTCATCTTCGTCGTCATCGTCTTCGCCACCGTCACTGCCGTCATCGTCAGACTCGGCCTCATTAGCGACGTTCCCTTGTCCATTCCGCACACTCTTGAGATCCTTCGACTCGCCGCCATGAGACGACAGGAACTGCATCTGTTGGGACCGCATCTTCTCCAGGATCAGTTGCTGCCTTCTCCGCGCCATCTCCTTCGCGCTTCGTGCAGCGTCCTCGCCGCCACTTGGATCACTTCGTGCACTGTCGCCGCCACCGTCAGACACCGCGGCTGAAGCAACTGCGGAAGTTCGACTCTCCTCGACTCTCGAACGGCAAACACTCGACTTCGCACTAACGATACAGAGAATCTGCGCCGCCAGAGCTCTCGCGTCCTCCAGTGGCGCATCTTCCGCGGCAAACTCGATCAGCGAGGACAACAGCGTGGAAGAGTTCTCACCAACTGGGACGCTCGAGCAGAGGTTGGTGAGGAACGACAAGTCGTCTGAGAAATACCGCGCCACTTCGTCGATCGAGGCTCCAGCAGCGATGGGGACGTCTCCTTGCTTCGAAGCGTTGAATGTGCGCAGCGCCTCGCTCTCCACGGCGTCGTCGCTTGGGGGTTCGAGTAGTTGGATACCGACGAAGATGCACTGCAGCGCCGCGAGCAGCAGGTTCTCGTTCGCCGTGTCCCTGTCGTCGACGCTGCGGGTTCTCTCTCGTCGCTTCCAGTTCGTCAGGATGAGAAAGAGTGCGCTCATCAAGGTGGTCGAGTCGAAGATCTTGGTTGCCAGCCCAACGTGGAGTCGCAGCGCCTCCGGATGCAGCCCCGGCAGGATCGGAACGGCGAGAACGCTCGTTTCGCTGGACGTTGACGAAGACAGCACCGACACGCGGGACTTCGACACGTTCGAGCGCAGATTCTGCTCGCACTGCTGCGCTTCGGACGGCGTGAAGCATTCGAAGAACGGGGAAACCTTCGTCCAGAGCTCCGGCTTCAGCTTCCACGTGCCGCTCATCTTGAGCCCAAGATTGAGCAAACCTCCACCACTTCCCGCTGACGATACCAATCCGGGACCAGCCTCCTCGTATACGCCGACAGACTCCAGCACGTGCGCCAGGATCTCCTCTTCTTCAAGGAGATACCACGGGTGTTCGGGCAGCTGCTTCACGTGCTCCACCAGCTTGGCGTCCACGCGTGTGATCACCTCGCTGCGGGCAAACGGCCCGAGACTCAGCCAGTGCATCATCTCTCGCTCGAGCAAGTACGTCAGGCTCTCCACCGGCGCGATTGATGTAGAACTCTTGACTGGAGACAGCACGATCTGAATCAGCAAGCGCAGCATCTCCTCCGCGACGTCGAGCTCGCGACGCACATCTGCAAGACTCGGGGTGACCACGTCGACGTCGCTCTCCTCGCTCGACAGCGAGAAAACAGTCGAGTCGCGAAGATCGAACGGGAGGTGGCGCAGGAAGACACGCGTGAAGCTCCCGCTCGGCGCCAAGAACGCGCCTAGCTGGCATAAGTACAAGTCCGAGTGCACGCCGTAGAAGCGCCAGTGCTTGGAGTAGTAGTGGGTCAGCTGCTGCCACATCGCATTCCCATTGCGCACCCACAGCCCCGCCTTCACTTCGCGCGTGAAGAAGCACACGCGCAGCGGGAACTCGACGAGGCTGAGCGCGAACTCCACCTCGCTTAGTGAACCTTCGTCTGCAGTAGCAATGCTCTCGCTGTTGTCGCAGCTGATGAGCTGTCTCCACTCCGACACAGTCTGCGGTCGAGTCGCGAGACACAGCGTGTGGATCAGCGACGCGTACATGTGGTGCAGCGGCAGATGAAAGCTCTTCTTCACTGGGTCTTGCCGTGACGCCGCGACGCCTTCGTAGTAGCCGATCAGGAGTCGCAGCTTCTCGGACTCGCTTCTCGCTTCACATGGTGTCCACTCTGGACATCCGCTCTCGTGCGTCCAAGTCAGCACAGTCTCTCGGACAGGCTTCAGAAGCGCCTTCGCCAGCACGAAGCGACTCGTCTCGCCCTTGGAGAAGCACAGCGGGATCCCAGACAGGAACGCGTGCAGCAGGAGGTTCACTTCGTAGTCCACCACGAACGCCAGCGTCCAGTTCAGCGACTCGTACTCGATGTGCTGGCTCACGTGGCGCTTCTGGAGATCCATTTGCTGCAGCACACGGAACGCCTCGATCAGCTCGCCGTACACCGACTTGCGGTCGAGCACCAGCTCCCCACTGTCGCCGCCACTCTCGACGCTGTAGAACGAGTTCAGCACCGCGTCGGCCGCGACTTGCGGGTGCACGAGGAGCGTTCGGAGATCCGAGCAGATGCGCGCGTAGACGCGCTTCTTGAATACGCTCCGTCCGCAGTCGACCACGTGCTGCTGCATTGTCACCTCTTCCGAACTTGTGACGGTGGCACCGTCCGCGCTCTTCCGCTGTCGTGTCACTTTCAACGTCTCGACGCGTGCAGCGCTCTTCAGTAGTCGGTTCAGCTTCTCCAGTAAGAACAGCATGAGCCACTCGATGCACGACGACGAGTGGCGAGACGCGGATAGCGGCTGGTGAAACCGGTAGTGGTGTCCGTGGCTCGACGAGAACAGGCGCTCGAGCTCGCGAAGCTGCGCGGTGCTGTGGAAAAGCTGGCAGAACAGACGGTCGATGAACCGTGACAGGCTCCGCATGCCCTCTTCGTTGTTCTCCTCGCTCGCTTTCAGGTACAGGTCGATGAAGAACGGGTACCACTCGACGAAGTGGCACGTGTACTTCTGCTTGAACCCCTGGTCGAACAGCAGCTTGAGGTACAGCACGCCGAGCGCATCGCACGTCTCGACCGGCAGCAGGATGCCCGCCTTCAGAAACACGTCGATGACGAGGAGGTTGCTGGTTCCAGGGAGGACGAAGCGAGGCGGCTCGCTGCTCACTGTTGCGCCGTGTATGGATCTGGAGGTGCTACTGCTGCTGGTGCTCTCTGCGTCGCGTTCTGCTGCGTCTTGCGAGGTTGTGGGCGTGCTGCTGACAACGGTTATCAACGGCGGATCCAACTGGAAGTCGCTCGGCAGCTGCTCGAAGAAGATCTCCGAGATGATGTCGCGGTAGGCGACGCAGCTCGTCGCGAGCATCTGGAGCCACGCGAGCGCCTGCTGCACGCGGTCGAGGTACACCTGCGTGCCGTCCGGGAAGCAGTTGCGTCTTCGTCCAGTCTTCGGCAGACTGCGCATGGGGTAGAACGGGTCGCTGCCGTAGGCGCCGCCGGGTCGCAGACAGAACAAGTAAACCTCGCGCAGTACGTCCACGCAGAAGTCGACGGTCTTCCGCACGAGCAGCGTCACGGTCTCCCGCTCCAGCGTCCCCATGTGCGTTGTGCGCGCACCAGCAGCAGAACCATCCGACGCCGCAGCGCTGTGCTTCTTGCAAAACCCCTCAGGCTTCCACGCGAGCGGGTCACCGCAGTCGCAGCAGCCGCCGGACGAGCACCGGTAGACGCGGTAGTCATGTCCGTCGTGGTCATCCGGGTCGAAGCAGCCGAGACACATGCAGCTCGAGTCCGAAAGCCCGCACGTGCGGCAGCGGTAGGCCATGTGATCGCCGTGCCACACTTCCTCGCACTTGCTGCGCTGCACGCTGCCGAACCTGTCGACGACGCACGCGAGGAAGTCGGGCGGCAGGCGGAACGTCGTGCTCGTCGCTGTGTCACCACCTCCGCTGCTGCTGCTGCTGTTATTGCTATTGCTGCTGTCGACCGTCATCTCGTAGCAGCTCACGTGGCCGTTGCGCGCCCAGCAGCAGCTGCGCTCTCGTGATGTGTCATCGGCATCATCGTCGTCATCGTGGGACGCCGTGTGCGCCTCGATGACGACGCGCACGAAGAGCTGCAGCACGCGCGCGAAGTCACTGAGCAGCGCCGGCTGCAGCGCGAAGAGCGATTGCATCACCTGCTGCTGCGCGGCACGCGGGAGCCGCAGCAGCTGCCGCGCAGCCTCGCGCTCTGCATTGCTGCTGCTGCTGCTGTCGTTGTCTCCGTCTCGGTGGTCGCCGCAGAGCAGCTGCAGCAGCTGCGAGAGCACGCGCGCCTTCACCACGTCGCCTCCGTCAGCGTCTACAGCTTCTGCTGCTGGGGGCGCTGGCGGTGCCGGGAGGAGCGACACGTCGCCGCCCACGGTCTCCATCGTGATGATGGAGCACGGATCTGGAAAGTGAGCGAGAGTTGCGAGAAATGGCTCAGAACGTACTTAGGGGGTACATAACAGTGTCTTCCCTTCTTTTTATCACTATCCGAGATGCAAGCGCCTCAGTTCGTCGACGACGGCGGCTCCTCCACGCGCACGTGCTGCTTGAGGTGCTCCACGCGGTAGTTGAGCTTCGACACCTGCGTGCGGAGCGCGGCGGCCTCACTGCGCGCCGCGTCGCGCTCCGTGCGCAGCTGCTCGAGCGACGAGCCCTCGGCGTTCATCGTGTCTGCAAGCAAGCGAGTGAGTTCCTCGTATACACTCTTGACGCGGAGGTTATACGCTATACACTATACGCACCGCGGATCTGGCGCAGGCGCGCGAGCACCTGCAGCTGGTACGCGCGGAGCTCGACACCGCCCACAGGGCCGTCGACGCGCGCAGCCTCCGCCGCCAGCTGCGCCTCCACGTCGCCCAAGCGCGCCAGCACGCTCTATAGCACAGTGTCATACGAAAGGAAGAGCAATAGAGGGCGTGAGTGTCTGCAGTGCAGCTTGACGGGGGCGAGGGTGAAGGACGCACCGAGAGCTCTGCGGTCGAAGGGGACGTCGCCATTATCTGCTGCTGGTGGTGCTGAGCTTCTGGGTTGTGTGGCTTGATGCTTCTAGGAGATTATTCGGTAACTAATCAAGTGTTGTCTTTATATTATGTATATGGACACGAAAATACTCATATCTGCGCATATGACTGGTACTTGGTGCTTCAAGAAGGTGATTGTGCACGATGCACTCTTCGGGCAAGAGAGGAAGCTTGTCCTCGCTTTCTCATACGACAACTACTCCATCTTGAAGCGATGTCGGTTGAATTTCCTTGTCGTCGCCGTGGTTGCGGTCGGTGCTGCGGTGGTGGCAGCATCAACTATCGCTGCTGCCGCGGCAAGCTCGGCCACTCACATCCGCGAACACGCGCTGTTAGAGGAAGGCGCCGAGATTAACGCGTGGGACTCGAGCGTCAAGGCCAGGGGAGGCGAGAACAAGGTCGACAGAGGCAACAAGCGGGTGGAGGTCCCCGAGATGAGTGCACCGCTTACTGCGTGCAGGACGAGTACTGCGGCCGATTCCTCAAGCACTATGTTGTCCCATGGACAACTGGGAACAGTGTGCGGCGGCAAGCGGCGTGCAAGGATGAAGACAACTGGTGCTGCGAGCGCCTGAACGAGTACTCCGCGCAGTGCTTGCCTCTTCGGCAGCAGTACTGAGAGGCGAGCGGTCAACCCTCGCAGCCAGGTCTGCTGCATCATCAATCCTTCGTTACGAGTTAGTCCGTAGTCCGACCAGTGAAGCAGACGTGGAGACAAGGTGCTGGCAAGAGCATCGAGCTTGGCATGGCGTTGTTGTAGTTATGCGTGTGCTTGCCCTGGTTCTGGTGTTAACAGTCTGTGTGCCCTTGCCTTTCAAATCGCGACACCTTGGAAAAATCAGGTGGGTTGCACTTTTGGCTCGAAATGCCAAATCCCGTCGCGTTTCGAGAGTCCTAGCTGGCATTCCACTGTGACTTTTGCGACCTTTTCTGGCAAATCACGATTCAAACAACCACCGTCTTCTGTCACACTCCGATCCTTGTGATATCCTCGGATACCAAGCTCATTCGAGCATTCGCCCGCAGCAGCAAGGAACAAGCGACAAGCAGTAGCTTATCAAAGAAGGGCTCAGCTCAGTCGCTGTCATGAAGGTGCTCGCGACGGTCACCTCCGCGCTCCTCGTGGTCGCACCGCTGGTCGCTGCCGCCCCGTGGCACGTCAAGGTGCACGTGCACAGCGTCAAGCAGGGGCTGCTGGCCACGTGCCTGTCGCCCAGCGGCGGCTCCGTGGCGTGCCAGGACGATCTGCAATGCGTGCAGGTGAACGACGAGTACGCCACGTGCATCAAGAAGCGGCCGGAGGACTACGACCAGTGCGGCGGCTCGTCCACCACGGGCGAGTGGAAGAACGAGTGCGTCGGCGCGAACACCACGTGCGTGTTCGTCAGCCCGTACTTCTACCAGTGCCAGAACCTGCACAAGCGCGAGCAGTTCCGCTTCGTCAAGGGCCAGCACGGCCACAAGCACCACCATCACAAGGGCGTCGAGAAGTCCGGCGAGCTCGTGCCTCTCCACGGCCAGTGTAAGTGGATCGACTCGCTCGCGACGTGCGCCAAAGACCTCCAGTGCATCATCGAGAACGACCACTACGGCCAGTGCCGCAGCACCTCCGTCAAGCTCTACGAGCAGTGCGCCGGCAAGGGGTGGAAGGACCCGTGGAGCGCCAAGTGCTCGCAGGGCGACTGCGTGAAGCGGGACGAGTGGTACTCGCAGTGCCTGCCGACTGGCGCGGGCGACGCGTCCAAGACTCCGCCGCCGACGTCGGCGCCGGGTGCGGCATCTACCGCGGCCAAGTGGGACCAGTGCGGCGGCGCCAACTTCCACGGGCTCACGACGTGCGTGGCCGGCACGTCGTGTGTCAAGCACAACAACTGGTACAGCCAGTGCAAGCCCGACAAACTGCCGGTGGGCGAGCTCTGCGCCGAGAAGAAGGGGGACACCAACTGGTCGCACGAGGCGTGCGAGGGCGGTGCCAAATGTGTGGTGTCGAACCCGGACCAGACCGAGTCGCGCTGCAAGTGAGTGTGAATGCGGCGGCGTGGGTTGAGATCGAGCTGCTGCTGCTGCTGCTGGTGGTGGTGTAGGTCGGGTCCCACGAGCCCACAGTCTTAAGCCGCGCGAGTGTCAGCTTGAGACGAGAAACGAGATCTGTTGCTCTCGCTGTCGCGGACTTCGAGTGCGTTGCCAGCCTGTTGCAAAGGATGCTGGTTGTCGATCTTGGAGTGTTGCGTCGAGCGCGTTGAGTTGTGGCGAATTGTTCTCTGGAGGATCGCCGCGCTGTGAACCTGCTCGCTCGCTCCGAGCCATTTGATCGCCTCCCTCTCTGCATCAGCAAACTACATCAAACTACATACGGGAGACCTACTACGCCAACTCCAGCTGCGCCTGCACCACCATCCGATAACCCAAAACGTGTGGTGACGTGAGGCGAGAGGTGTCAAGGTGATGGTGTTGCACCCGAACTACACACCACGGTACTGCTGAATACAAGCGTGGGTGCACCAACTTGCTGGAGCATGCTCTCTATGAGAGTGCTGGCATGTGTGGTGTCTTGCATGGCGCGCGCGAGGCGGCTTGGGATTTGGCATGAGGGTACGATTGGTATGAAAGAGCTCTGAGAGACCTGAGTCTCTCAGAGCTCCCAGAGCTTCCAGAGCTTCCAGAGCTTCCAGAGCTCCCAGAGCTCCCAGAGCTCGTAGAAATCAGGTTTATTGGAGCTTGCATCCAGGGTGTGTCTCCAAGACGCAGCTGCGCGGATCGCGTGCGTCCGCGAGATATCTTTCCACCAGTCTGAAAGGCGAACACCCTCTGGATCCAAAGATATCGTTATATTACGAAAATGGGCAAGTATCAAAGATACCGAGCAGAAATGAGTGTCCAGATAAGTATTGGAATCATACGCATAATGTGGAAAGCGTTGTTATGGTTGGAGTGGACACGTCGTTTTCATGTTTACTTTCGTAATAAAACGTATCTGAAGCCACGCTTGACAAGCATCGCGAGAGGACTCCATCGGCGGCAGCAGAAACAGCAAGAGACCATTCCCCAACCTCCTCTCTGGCGAGCAAGCCTCTCCCTCCAAGCTCCTCAAGTCCCCACCACGCTCAAGATGAAGTTCTTCGCTGTCGCCGCCTTCGCTGCCGCGCTCTGCGCCACCGCCAACGCCGCATCCGAGTCGACGATCCACATCCGCGTGCACGTGCCGAGCGACAACGAGATGGCGGTCCCCCGCTGGGGCCAGTGCAAGTACACGAACGAGCCGAACCAGCGCCCGTGCGAGGCCGGCACGGTCTGCCGTGTGCGCGACCAGAACTCGGGCACGTGCATGAAGGACCCCGCAGATGAGTGGGAGCAGTGCGGCGGCTACAACTGGACGGGCAAGTGCTCGGGCTCTCTCAAGTGCGTCCGCCGCGACGCCGAGTACGCGCAGTGCCTCAAGTAAGCAAGCTGCGGCAACGTGGACGCGGTCGCTGCTGGTACTCCTATCGGCTGCGGTTGCACGCTCCAGGTCGCTTCATGCTCGCTGGGTTTGCTCGCGAGCAGTTCATATCATAGTGTGATGTTCTCTTCGGCGACTAGCGGGATAAGTTCAGGTATCAATGAACGCGCTGCTGTCGAACCTCTCATCCTTGCCGACGATGCATTCGCTTCGTTGTGTGGCGCAGGCAGTAGACTGCCCACTCACCCTTTCGTTCTTTGATGACATGCGTGTGTGGCTGCGTTTACAGCAGTGGGGGTCCGTCACATGACCGTGTTTGAACCATCGATCACATCAGCAGTGGTGGTTCTGTCGTAGAGCCATCCGTTTGGTTCGCACCCGCGCGAGCGCGCATTCGCAGCTGAGCGCTGGCGCCATGCGTGTGAGGCTCGTGGGCGCTCGCTGCGAAGAAGATCCAGCACACACATCCACTCGTTCATACAACAGAAGATATCCGTGGGTGCACACCAACAGCAAAAAAATCAGGATCTCGAGGCAATATGGTGTACCTATCGCCAGTGGATGTTTCTCTCTCTCTCTCTCTCTTGCTCCTGCCGCTGTGTACGACGATCTGTATCGCGCAAGTCGAATCGGAGGCTGCGATGGGCTCAGCTCGTTCGCGCCAGCGCTCCAGATCTCCAGAGCTCGCACGCGCCGTCAGAGCAAGAGCTCATTCCCCAATCTCCTCTCCGGCGACCAAGTCTCCCTCCCAGCCTCCCCGAACTCAAGATGAAGGTCTTCTTCGCCACGATCGCCGCCGTCGCCGCGCTCTCGACCGCCGTCACCGCCGTGTCCGAGTCCAAGATCCACGTCCGCGTGCACGCGGCGGCGAGCGAGAACCTCAAGGGCGTCGCGCAGTGGGGCCAGTGCAAGTACGGCAACGAGAACACTCAGCGCGCGTGTGACCCGGGCAACATCTGCCGCGTGCGCGACCAGTGGTACGGCCAGTGCATCAAGGAGCCAGCAGACAACTACCAGCAGTGCGGTGGCAAGGGCTGGAAGGGCTCGTGCGCCACGCCGGGCTGGGAGTGCAAGTACTCCAAGGACGACCACGCCCAGTGCGAGCCTGGCAGCGGCAACAACAACAACAACAACAACAACAACAACAACAACAACAACAACAACAACAACAACGGCGGCGGCCAGCAGCAGCCAGGCGCGGTAGCGCGCTGGGGCCAGTGCAAGTACACGAACGAGCCGAACCAGCGCCCGTGCGAGGCCGGCACGATCTGCCGTGTGCGCGACCAGAACTCGGGCACGTGCATGAAGGACCCCGCGGATGAGTGGGAGCAGTGCGGCGGCTACAACTGGACGGGCAAGTGCTCGGGCTCTCTCAAGTGCGTCCGCCGCGACGCCGAGTACGCGCAGTGCCTCAAGTGAGCACCTTCCTACTGCGAGTCGCGCGTCGGTGCGCTTGCCTTTATCTTAGTACTCTGTCTCCAGCCTCTCTCCCCTAATGCACTCGTTCTACTGTAGTGTGTTCTCACTGATGGATCTGGTACCTGCGCTCCATGTTCGCTTCGTGCTAATATTGACAATCAAACTAGGTGCCAAATGATTTTGGTGTGTGGCTCCTGACATCCGCGTGGTGGCGTCTGAGGACTTTCGCGTGCACCATCCGTTCTAACCTCTCGCTTGCTCGCTCATTGCTCGGGACGCCTCTGAGCGTGCAAGTGGCTCCCAGCTCCTCTTCCCCCGTCACCGAGTCCCAGGATGAAGCTCGTTGCTGCCGTCGTCGCCATTGCTGCGTTCTATGTGACTATTGTCAACGCTGTGCCCGAGTCCACGACGGTGCACATCCGCGTGCACGCGCCGAGCGAGAACGAGAGAGCGGTCTCCCGCTGGGACCAGTGCAAGTTCCCCAATGAGCCGAACCAGTGTGTGCGCCGGCACGGTCTGCCGCGTCGACAGCCAATGGTATGGTCAGTGCATGAAGGAGCCCGCCGACGAAGGGAGCAATGCGGCGCGAACCGCTGGACGGGCAAGTGCAAGCTCAACCTCCTCTTCCTCATGGAGTGCCGGCACGAGAACCCCTACTACGCCAAGTGCGTCAAGACCGGCCGGCTCATCGGCTGATGCGAGTGGAAGACACCCGACTGCTGTGCTTTGATTGTAATGAAGGAGCACCTTGGCTTCATAACCTGTTGCAAACTCGCTGCTCGACACTGACCTCGACGTCGTCGACGATGGCGCGCTCTGATAACTGACCGACGGTTCGATCGGCCGTGGCTGGCAGTCGATCTCTCCTGACGCGTCGTCGCCGTACGCGCTTTGCCCTGGGCGTCTTCGCCTGAGGCTGACTGGCAAGCGCGAGTTGACTGTGCGATGAGCGCCGCGTCCGGAGACACCACGCAGGACTTGTCGCTGCCGCTGACTCCCGCGAGAGAAGAAGATGCCACGCGAGACTCGCCGACACACTCGGGACTGAGTCTCGACGACCTCTCGAGCGCCGACGGCGGGCGCGACAACATCGATGGCGCTGGGTGTGGCGCAGACACTTCGTGCAGCTCCCGACGGGTGGAGCTGCAGCTGCAGCGTAACTTGCGCAGGCAGCAGGAGCACTTTGCGCGGCAGCGCAGGCTCTTCGACGACCTCCACGGCGACTCTGTGGCGATGCGCGACGACGACAATGCTGCTGGCGGCGACGCTGCCATGTCGCCCTCTGTGTTCTCATCGTCTTCGCACAGCAGCAGCGACTCGGTAACTGAGAACGACGACCGCAGGAATCGCACCCGAGCGCGCGACGAGCAGCAGAAGGCGCGTCAGAGGCAGGAGAGAGAGTCTGCGAGGAACCACGTGCAGCTCGAGCACGAGTTGACCGGCATCGCTCTCAGCCGCCAGTCTGCTGCGACGAGACCGCCGTCGCCTTCGCCGTCGAGTGCTCGGAGGTCAGACACGACCTGCCTGCGCAGCGACAAGGATGCGATCCGCGAGCTCAGCCGCATCAAAGCCAAGGCGATCAGCGACTACGAGCGGCGGATGACCGAGACGCGCCAGAAGCAGTCGCGCCGCCTACGACCGACGACAGCAGCGTCCCCAGCGATGAAGCTTCGCCGCCAACCTGCAAGCACCGCGCTGCGTCCGGACTTCGTCGAAGAGCTGAGCCAACAGGAGGCGTCGAACGAGGCGCTACGCAAGCAGCTGGAGCTGCTGCGGCGCCTGCAGGTGGAGAACAATCGCTTCCGCCACGAGAACCGCGTGTGCCGCGAACAGAACGAGGTACTCGAGGAGCAGAACCAGTCGCAGCGGCGAGAGCTCAAGCGCCTTCGCGAAGACATCGCCGAGCTGGCGATCAGGGTCGAGCAGGACCAGCAGAAACTCGCTGCCGCTGCGCACACAAGTCGCAAGCTCAAGAGCTGCCAGAAGCAGCTGAGCGGAGCGCACGACGAGATCGCGAAGCTGCGAGCCGCTCTGCAGGAGACGCTCGAGCTCCACGAGCGCAGCCGCGCACAAGCAGCGAGCGACAGGAGCGACCTCTCCACGGAGATCAAGCGCCTGAAGCGCTCGCTGAAGCAGGCAACGCAGCAGGAAGTGAAGTGCTCGGAAGAGAACGAGCTGCTGCGGGGCACGGTCGAAGCGCTGGAGAGCGAGCTGAACCGCCTCAAGAGCGAGATCCACGTCCGCAAGCGCGACACGAGCGCCCTGTCGTCGCAACTCGAGGAGAAGAGCAGTCAGTGCGAGGCGATCGAGGCGTCCGCGACTGCGTGCGTGCAGCGGATGGAGGCTGGAATGGAGAACTTGCAGAAGGCGCTCGACGGCGAGCGCGAGCGGCGGAAGAAGCTCGAGGCGCAGCGCCGCTCGCTGCAGGCGCAGATCGCGACGCTGGAAGCGGATGGAAAGCAGAAGCAGCAGCAGATCGACGCGCGCGAGCGCCACGTCGAGCAGCTTCAGGAGTGTCTGACGACCAAGAAGCTCGAGCTCCAAGAGTGTCTGAAGTCCAAGAAGCTCGAGCTCCAGGAGTATATGAAGACCAAGAAGCTCGAGCTCCAGGAGTGTATGAGGGCCAAGAGGCTCGAGCTCCAGAAGCAGCGAGACGCCAACGAGGAGCAAGTGCGCGAGCTGCTGGCGAAGCACAAGCAGGACCAGAGCGCGATCGAGCGTCTGCGAGACGAGTGCGAGAGCGCGCAGCAGCAGCAGGAGACGGAGCGCGCTGCGGCGCTCGACGCGAAGAAGCGAGTTGGCGCCGAGATACGCAAGGTCCGCAGGGAGATCGAGGGCTTGCGGGGCTACATCGAGAGCTCGCTGCAGAGCGACAGCAACGACAGCAGCAAGGGATCTGCTGTTGCTGCGCGTGCGGCTGCTGCGTTGTCTGATGGCGCGAACAGCGACGCGGGCGACGACCTGGACGCAGAGAGATCGTCGTCTATTGCGAAGGCAAGCAGACCTGACCATCAGACCCCTCCTCCGGAGCTCCAGTTCCTGCAGGGCGCCACGAGTGCACTGCGCACCGAGGCGATGAGCTTCGTGCACGAGTACCAGCGCGCACGACACGCGTTGACACAGCAGGCGAAGCAGCTTGGAGCGGCACTTGAGCGCGTCACTGAGCTCGAGCGGCTGCGCAGTGAGGACGCGACCAAGATCAAGGACCTGCGGGAGCAGCGCGCGCTCTCGGAGCAAGCGCGCGACATCGCGAGCAAGGAGAAGCTCGAGGTCCTCAAGTGGAGCCAACAGACGTGCGAGAAGAGCGAGGCGCTCGAGGAGGAGCTCGATAAGTGCGGCCGCTTCGTTCAGAGTGTGCTGCAGAGACTGCGACACCGTCGAGAGAGCAACGAGCGCTCGGAGGGCGAAGACGGCGACGCCGAAGGTGCTCGTGGCAAGACGCGCAGGCGGAGGAGTGACAAGAGCGCGCGCGGATCTGCGTCTCCGCATCCGTTCGTCTCGCAGCACTTCGCACCGCTGGAGAGCGAAGTGGAGCTGCTGCTGTCGACGCAGCAGACGCTGCAGCAAGAGCTCGAGCAGGCGTCTCACGAGCGCAGCGAGACGGCGAGCGAGTTGCAGGCGCTACGACGCGATCTGGAGGCGAAGGCGGAAGAGTCCGAGCGGATGCTGGCTGAGGTCGAGGCGCTCCACTCTGAGAACGCGCGCGAGCAGAAGCTGCGCTTCGAGGCAGCGGCGAGCGAGCTGGAGCGAGACAAGCACGAGCTCGCGAGGTCGCTGCGCGCTGCAAACGCGGAGGTTGAGAGCGCCGCGAGTGACAGAGCGCGTCTCGAGACCCTCGTTGCGGGACTCGAAGCGGATCTGCCGGTGCTGGCGACGATCCTGCACCTGTTCGTACTGGTGGTGCAGCCGCTGGTGCTCCAGGTGAGCGAGCTCTTGGCGCAGAAGCGCTTCCTGCTGCGCGAGAACGCCGAGTACGCGCAGGCGCAGGAGCAGGTCGAGTGTATCGCGCAAGTGCTCAAGGAGCTGGTGCCAATGGACGTGGGGCTCCAGCCGCTCGGACGCAGCGAGCGCCAGCTCCACCGACGCTTCCGGCGCGTGGTCATTGCGGTGTTCGCGCTCAATCGGTTCCAACGCTGCAGTACTCTTCAGCAGCAGCAGCTTGGAGGCAGCAGCCGTGTGCTGGTGGACGATGCCGATGACGTGACGAGCGACGATGGACGCGTACTCTACAGCGGATCGTTTGGGGTCTGCACGTCGCTCAAGCCGCCCAGGAAGCGGCGCGCAGGCAGCAGCGAGTCGCGCATCTCGATGTCGTCGTCGTCGCTGCAGCGCAACCCGCCACCGACCGCCATCAGAGTGCTGGCGCCGCGGGCGAACGTGAGTCTGCGGACGCTGCTGGAGCGGCTGCGGAGCGGAGGTGTCACGGAGAAGGCGGCAGACGTGATCGCAATGGGAGGACCAGCCGAGGCGGCTTCGTACCTCGGGAGCTTGCTGGTGCAGGTGCTCGCAGCGATCGACCCGAGTGCGAAGGAGTCGCTGTTGGACAACACGAGCGGCGTGTTCCATTGCCAGGCGCTGCTGGAGCGACGCCACCGCCGACGCCACCACAAGAACGAGAGCGACTTGGAGCTTCTGCAAGCAGGCAGCGAGCTCTCGACGGTGGACGTCATCCGCAAGCGCATCCTCGCGCTCGGGAAGCGGGTCGAGGACCTCCACTACCAGCGGAACGCGCTGCAGAAGGACAACTACGAGCTCCAGTTCCAGCTCGAGCAGCAGGCGACACGCTTGCAGCAGATGGAGCATCTCGTCGAGAAGACGAGCGAGCTGGAGAGCGAGCTGCAGGAGCTGCGCGCGCAGAACCAGCGCGACCGCGAGGCAGCGCAGCAGGAGATTGGCAAGAAGGTGCGGGAGCTCGGGAGCAAGGAGCGAGAGGCTCGCGCGGCGCAGGAGGAGCTCGCGCAAGCTGATGTCCAGATCGAGAGGCTGCAGAGCGAGGTCGCTCGGTTCCAGGAGCAGCTCGAGGCGCTGGACACCGAGAAGCAGGAGCTGCACGCGGAGGTGACGAAGCTCAAGCTGGCATCGGTCGAGGAGGAAGAGAAGGCGGAAGTCGCGAGAGCTGGCGCGAAGAAGCAGGAGGAGGAGGTGCGCAACCTGAAGCAGGCGGCGCGGAAGGCGCACGAGCTGTACCAGAAGGTGACCTGGCAGCTCGAGCAGGAGGTCGGCGAGCGCGCGAAGCTGCAGGCGTCGGCAGATCTCCTGAAGCGGCAGAAGGAGAACTTGGAGACGGAGCTCCGCGGCGCCAAGCTGCGCGACGTGGAGAAGAGCTTCGAGTTGGATGCGTCCAAGCACCACGCAGCGGCGTCGCTGAAGCGGAAAAAGAAGCTGCAGCAGCAGCAGCAGCAGCAGCAGCAGCACAGAGTGCGATTCGCTGCGACTGAGCACCAGGACGACGAGAGTCCACACGCTTCGCCCGAGAGCTCGTCGTTCAACTCGAGCGGTGGCGATCGTAAGGGAACGCCAGAGTTGGTCTTGGAGGAGGACGCGTGCTTGTACCACAGGTTCGTCAAGCCGAGCAACAGAGCAGCAACAGCCGCAGCACGCGACCCTGACAGCAGTAGCGACCAAGAGAAGGAGCGAGAAGAGGAGAGCTCGAGCACTCACCCTTCCAGTTTCCGTCTGGAGCTACCGCCTCGCTCGTCTAGCGACGCGCACAACAAGTTCCTGGACGAGTGGCGGCGGCTGCAGCTCGCCTCTGCGTTCGACGACGGGGACGAGAACTCTTCGCGGCCGCAACATCAGAGCATCCAACCAACGCATCCAGCGAGCGATCCGATGGACTTGGGAGGTAGCCGACCACAGCACAGCATCACCACCACGAGCGCCGCAGCGGGAGCAACCTCGAGGCAGATCGCGCGCGCGACGGAGATCCAGAGCAACCGGCGCCGCATTGAGATCGACAAGGTGAACTCCGCGGTTCATGACTACATGGACCGCATCGACGAGAAGCTCCAGCAGATGTACGGCATCCCTCCGTCGTCGGCGGCGTCGTCGCGGTCTCAAGTTGGTGAGAAAAGGACGAGCGGGTCAGGCGACGACGGCGACGATGACCAAGATGGTAGTGAAGTGGTTAGTGGCGAGCGAGTCGCGACGAGCGCTCAGCATCATCGCGCAGGGAAAGCCAACGAGACGAGGGAGGTGCACTGGTTCGGATAGATAGATGGGGAAGTTCACCTGTCCACGCAGTCCGTTCGGGGACTTGAAGTTCGGGATGCCTTGCTGCTCCGGGTGCGGGTTGTTGTAGTCGAGGCACACCCACGTGATAGCGCGCTGTTGGATGGAGTCGCCACCCGTGCGCAGTGTCGGGTCTCCCGCGAGCATCTTGAGTCCCGCCGGGAACGCGATGACCTTCTCGCCCTTCTCCGGACGCGGCTCGTAGTACACGATCTGGTGACTCTCGACGAGACCGAAGTCTGTGCCGTTCTTGAAGCGCACGTAGAGCTGCGGCACCCAGTACGCGCTCAGATCAGCGCCGATCGGACACGACGTGCACGTAGACCGCTCCATCGCAGCACCGTCCGCAGTCATGCTAAAGCCGTTGCCGCGTGGAGGTAGCCGGCAGCGACGCCGAGCGTCTCGACTCGCACTTCGAACGCGCTCCGAGCGACGCCGTTCACGGCCGGGTAGAAGTCGCAGAGACCCACAACCGCCCCCACGAGCAGCAGATGCAGCGCGAAGATCGTGAGCATCTTGACGCGGAAGGCGACCTGGAGCGGCAGCAACAGGTGGTCGATGGCGGCCATCTCGACGCTGTTGCTGTTGTTGTTGTTGCTGCTGCTGCTGTCCCAGAGCTCGATGTGTCGCGCGACGTAGTCTCGGCGCGAGTTGGGCGGGTGTGCTTGCGAGTGCTGCTGTGCGTGCGCCATGCGCGTCGTCGGGTGTGTCTTGTCGGATGTTGCTTCCATGTCCACCACGTCGACGTCGATCGCGGACGCACCGCACTGGAAGTCGATGCGCGCGCTGCTGCCGTCGTCATTGTCGCCGTCATCGTAGTCGCCGCCTCCCGACGCAGTCGTCGTCACCGGGTTGTTGCCCGGCAGCTTGGCGATGTTGTGCGTCGCCTCCTCGACCTGCGGCTGCAGCGTGCAGCGCTTCTCCGGCGCCTTGGAGCTGTACGTCTTGGCGAGCGGCGCGCACTCGGCCGGGTTGAAGTAGTTCTTGTGAACACTTGTCGATCGCCGCCTGCAGCACGTCGACGTCCCAGCCGTTGAGGAAGTCGCCGTGGAAGCCGTAGCCCGACGCATCGCCGTTCACGAGCACGAACAGATGCTCGCCGTCCACCCACTCGTTGTCGTACTTGTCGACGCTGTAGAAGTTCTCGTAGAAGATCTTGATCATCTTGACCGGGTGGGTCTCGGGACACGCGCCGCCGTCGAGATCCGCGGCGTACGCCACGTGCGACTTGTGATCAGTCGAGTCGAGGTGTAGCTTGGACGCGTGCTCCAAGATCCTGTATGCCTTGTCCTCACCGGGGAGAATGTCTGCGAACATCTCTTACGTTGAGTCCGCATCCTGCATCCCGGGTGTCAAGTGCCTCGGCTCCATGTAGTGCTTTCTACACAAGCCGCGGACAACTATCTGAAGCCTGCAGTCGGCACGTGAACACAGGTGTCGATGTATTGAGCACAACCCATCGCTCACTTGGAATCGCGTGCATCCTCGAGTGCCGCAAACTGGAACCGCAGACGAGTCCAGCAGATGCGTCGCACAGATTCCTCTGCGGCGAGCCACCTTCTTGCACCCTGGAGTCGTGCACCACTCCTTGCTGTGCTTGATGCACAAGCCGCGTGGATAGATCTGCGTCTTGCACCCGGAACGCATACACACTCTCTCTTGTGTCTTGAGCAGAAGTCGTCTTGGTCGGGCGATCGAGTGCATCCATGAGTGACGCAACAAGTTCGTTCGATCCCGGATTCTCGCAGATGATGCTCGCACAGGTTCTCTTGTCTGATGTAAGCACACCAGTACAGACGACCGCCCGCGTCACGTATTCCGCGCTCGCTCTCATCGTCACTTGGGTCGTCCTCGCGCATTGCATCGTCGTCATCCTGTCTCGGCACCCTCTCGCCGTCGCTACTGTCCCCTCCGCACCCGATTTCGTTGGCATCGTGATCGCTCTCGCCGCGGAATTTAAAGAGATGGATGGAGGAAGTGGCTTCGTGACCGATTTGGTCGTTCCCGCCCCCGATCGCGCACTCAGGCTCGAATGACTCCGTCTTCATTGGGAGCCTCGGGCTCAGGTGACCAGTAGTCTTCTGCGTATTCAAAGGCTTCGTCACGAAGGAAAGTGTGCTCGTCAGCTGGATACTCACGCACTGGTCGCTCGCTCTCATCTTGCTCCATGCGCTTCCGATCCGCAAAGCCACTGATGTCTGCTGTCTTTGTTGTCTGCGAGCTTGGCTCGTTGCGCGGCACTGTCACGGGGCGATGCTCCGTGGCCTTGACGTGCACGTGGACTCACGAGGAAGCGCTGGGAACACAGGCGATCGAGCCTGTGTCTTTGGTGTTATTTTCAACTCTAAATGTATTTTTATGGATTTAAGAGAGTGACAAAATCAAGGTAAAGCTAGCTACCGAAGACCACCCGATTCGTGGTGCCCTCGCATTGACAGGAGGAGGCGAGCCTCTAGCCAATAGAAAAGCGACAGGTCAACGGAAATAGCCGAAAGGGGGCTCGCACTAAGGTACGTTCTTACTTAGTGCAAAGTGTACAGTGACCCGTTACATGCACTGGATGTCCAACGCGCTCTCCGTGAAGCCCCGCGCCATCACCGACAACGAGGGAGTGCTCGTTCTCTTCCAGACGCCGAAGGATAGTGTCCAGGCAAGCTTGTCTTCGCAAGCGATACTGCTTCACGCGACGGCCGAGCTGACTGTTGCAGACGTTCCACCGATCTGCCAGTGCCAGCATGGTTGTTCTCTCCACGTTGCCTCGACTTGTAAGTCGATCCGCTTCTACTTCTTGGACGTGGTTGATGAAGCGGGACATTGGGTCGCAAAGCGCTCCTTGGCTCTCTCTCTCGTTCACTCAGCGCAGAACGCCGCTGCTGCTTGTACTGTACTCGTCGCGTTGTGAACTGAGAGGAAAGCCTGCAGAGAAGCGGCCGGCATAAAAACCTCTCCTACACATGCAGTTACCCAGGCACGAGCACCAACTGCCACAACTGCACCTTCGAGTCACTCTTTGCTTTTTGCTCTTTGCTCTGAGCTGCGAAGGGGACGCGAATGGTTGACTTGCGCTATCCTGGGACAGGAATTGGAGTGGAGAGTGGTTAGATTGGAGTAGCATTCGCAATCGTACTTCAAGGCTGCATTCATGTTGTTCTTCCAGCAGTAGAAGCAGCAGTGGTCCACCAGAGCACCACAGCGTCGCGACTTGCTGCTTGTCACGGCTTGCACGTCGACGCAGAGTAAGATGGTCCCAGCGGCTGGAGCTGTGCCTTTGCACCACTAAAAGGCAGCACTCTCTCTCTCTCTCTCTCGGGCGACATTTTTCTGGGGGGAGGCACAAAGTACAGGTACGTCTGGTGCGTGAACTTCGAAGTGATCACAAATGGTGTGGTGAACACAAACAATTACTTTCAGCAACTAAATGCAATTGATCTATTGAACTAATTGAAAAACTGGACGCTCGATATATTGGTTCTCAACAATTAGTTAAATAATCAATTGTAGAAGGTCTGTAAGGTTGTCATTATTATTTGAAACGTTAATAACAGTGTTATTATCATTGAAATTTTTCCGGTTTGTATCAGTTCAGTACCGGTATGCTCGATAACTATATTTCATCACTATCGCATTCGCCTATATTAATATCTCAATCGTGCAAGCCACGCGGCACAAGATCGGAAGCTCGAGCAGGACGACACATCCCCCCTCCTGGACGCACCACCACTCGAGGAGCATGAGAGCGACGGCGCAGCGGCTGGCGACGGCGACCGCCGCGCTGCTGCTGCTATTGCTGAGCGACGACGCCGGCGCCGTGGACCGCCACAAGTTCCGCACGTGCGCGCAGACGCGCTTCTGCCGCGAGTTCCGCACCGCGCAGCCGGTGCAGTTCGACGTGGCGGAGGCACCGCGCGTGGTGACCGATGGCGTGGCCTTCTCGCTGCAGTCTCGCGACGCCGGTGAGCGCACGCGGCTGCGTGGCGCTCTGCGCTTCGTGCTGGGCGACGACGGCGCGCCGGCTGTGCGCGTGCACGTGGCGGAGGACTTCGCAGACCCGCTCGACCCGCGCACGCGCTGGGAGAACCCCGAGGTGCTCATCCCCGCGGCGCTCGCCGGCCGCGCGGTCAAGCAGCTGACGCTCGCGGAGAGCGGACTGAGCGGCGCGGCGCTAACGGGCAGCGAGAGCGACGTGGCGCTCTTCGCGCCGGCGGTGCCGACGACCGGCACGGGGGGCGACGACGTGGTGGTCGCGCTCCACCTCGCGCCGTTCGCGGTCGACGTGTTCTTGAATAAGCAAAAGGTGATCAGCATGAACGGCGACCGGCAGTTCCACTACGAGATCCGCCGCGAGCGCCAGAGCGCGTCGGACGCGGCAGCGGCGGGAGCCGACAAGACGGAGGCTGTGGATGTCCACGAGGGCAAAACGATTGTGGACTACGGCGAGGACGGACTCGCCATCTACGCGGACGGGTCGGTGCAGAAGCGCGAGACGACGGACGAGACGCCGGCGCCTGCCTTGGGCGACAGCAGCAGCAGCAGTCACGAGGGCTGGGAAGAGTCCTTCGGCGGCCACACGGACAAGAAGAAGTTCGGCCCGAGCTCGATCGGCATGGACATCACGTTCTTCGCGGCGCGCGGCCTGTACGGCATCCCGGAGCACGCGAGCGACTTCGCGCTCAAGAACACGCTCGAGGACGAGGTCGTGGACGGCGCGGCGACGAAGAAGACGCTGGCGGACCCGTACCGGCTGTACAACCTCGACGTGTTCGAGTTCGAGCTGGACGAGACGATGGCGCTGTACGGCTCGATCCCGCTGCTCGTGGCGCCGAACGCGGCGACCACGGTCGGTGCGTTCTGGCACAACCCGTCCGAGACCTTCGTGGACATCGAGACAGTCGGGGACAGTAAGAAGAGCCACTGGATGAGCGAGTCGGGCGTGCTGGACGTGTTCCTGCTGCTCGGCCCGTCGAGCGCGCAGTTCTTCTCGCAGTACACGCAGCTCACGGGCCGCGCGCAGCTTCCGCCGGTCTTCGCGATCGGCTACCACCAGTGCCGCTGGAACTACAAGAACGAGGCGGACGTGGACCGCGTCGACGCGGGCTTCGACGAGCACCTCATCCCGTACGACGTGCTCTGGCTCGACATCGAGCACACGGACAAGAAGAAGTACTTCACGTGGGACGACTACGCGTTCCCGACGCCCGCGGCGATGCAGGAGCGCGTGGCGCGCGTCGGCCGCAAGATGGTGACGATCGTGGACCCGCACATCCGCGCCAAGGACGACGAGCCGCCGTACGTCGTGCATCGCGAGGCGCAGGAGAAGGGGCTGTACATCAAGGACGCGGACGGCAAGGACTTCCGCGGCTGGTGCTGGCCAGGCGACTCGTCGTACGTGGACTTCACGTCGCCCAAGGCGCGCCTGTGGTGGAGCGGGCTCTTCCGGTACGACAAGTACGTCGGCAGCACGGAGCACCTGTTCACGTGGAACGACATGAACGAGCCGTCCGTGTTCAATGGCCCGGAGGTGTCCATGGCCAAGAGCGCGCTCAACCTCGCCGGCGTGGAGCACCGCGAGTGGCACAACCTGTACGGCATGTACATGCAGCGCGCGACGATGGAGGGTCAGCTCGTGCGCCAGCTGCCCGCGGCGCCGAGCACGCAGGTGGAGGTGGCGGCCGCGATGGTGCGTCCGTTTGTGCTCTCGCGCGCGTTCTTCGCGGGCTCGCAGCGCTACGGCGCGGTTTGGACAGGCGACAACACAGCGGAGTGGGGACACCTTCAGTACGCGACCAAGATGCTGCTGTCCATGTCGGTGGCAGGTCTGACGTTCGTCGGCGCCGACGTGGGCGGGTTCTTCGGCAACCCGGACGCGGAGCTGCTCACGCGCTGGTACCAGGCGGCAGTGTTCCAGCCGTTCTTCCGCGGCCACGCGCACCACGACTCGAAGCGCCGCGAGCCGTGGGTGTTCAGCGAGCCGCACACGAGCCGCATCCGCGCCGCGATCCGCACACGCTACGCGCTCCTGCCGTACCTGTACACGCTCTTCCACGAGACCACGACGACCGGGCTGCCGATCATGCGTCCGCTGTGGCTGCACTTTGCGGGCGACGCGCGCAGCTTCGTGGAGGAGGACGAGTTCCTGCTCGGCCACGACCTGCTCGTCAAGCCGATCGTGAATGGCGGCGTGGAGCGCACGAGCGTGTACCTGCCGGGCGAAGGCGCGGTGTGGTACCACGTGTTCGAAGGCTACAAGCGCTACGCGGGCGGCGTGGAGCACGCGGACGTGCCGGCGCCGATCGAGTCCACACCGGTGTTCCAGCGCGGCGGCAGTGTGATCGCGCGCAAGAACCGCGTGCGGCGCAGCTCGGCGCTCATGCGCAACGACCCGTACACGCTCGTGGTGGCGCTGGATGCGGTGCAGACGGCGGCGGGGCGGCTGTACCTGGACGACGAGCAGACGCACGCGGCGCAGCTCGAAGGTGCCTTTAGCGAGGTGGCGTTCGCCGCGAGCCGCGCGGGCGTGAGTGGCACGCCGCTCGTGCAGCGCTTCGCGTCGCTCGCGTGGGTCGAGAAGATCGAGATCTACGGCTTCCAGAGCGCGGCGAGCGCGCCGACGCGCGCGGTGGTGAACAGCGAGCGCGCCGTGGACGTGCAGTACGACGCGGCGCGTGACTGCCTCGTGGTGCGTAAGCCGGGGGTGCTGGTGACGGACGCGTGGCGCGTCGACTTCTCGTACTAGAGGGCGAGGTCGACGGCGCAGGAGTGAATGTGGGTGCAACAAGCAGGTTGCAGTGCAACGAACAGGTTGCACCGCAACGAGCTCTCGTTCGCTGAGGATCGAGCTCATGTGCTAACCTAACGCTAGCGAATGCAGCCATTTCCTTCGGATTGCGATACCTGCACGAGCGGCACTGGCAAGTTCCGACGTGGTAGCACCGCGCATTGCAGCTCTGGTGTCAAAGCTGGCGGCGGAACAGATCGTTGATGTGGTGCGTGTTCTCATTTTGCGCGTGCGTCAATGCTCGTGCACAATGCCGCCGCCACCAGTGCGTGTGTGTAATGCTGGAAGAGGGATCGCTGGACTCGCTTCAACATGGCTTCGCGGTCAAGGATCTCCACTTCGGAGAGCCAGTCCGGCGGAGGATGGATACTGTACTCGTGTGACGTGAGAGGGGAGTGGCTGGATGCAGGCCATTGCGATGGCTGCTTTGGATGTTGCTGGGCTTGCTTGCTGGGCTGTAGCGTATTGGCGGCGTCGTTGTCGCGGTCTTCATCTGCTGCTGCAGCTGCTGGCGAGTGATGGCGACGACGCACAAGCATGTGGTGGCGCTGCTGTTGCTCTCTCTTGAGCTGATCGCTGGTGTCGCTGGTTGAAGCGAGGGAGCGAGCGAGCACGCGATTGCTGTCACTTGCTCCACCGAGCGAGGGAAATCGCGCTGAAATCACGCCGTCAGGAAGCCAGTTCGCGGTGCAATTATGTCTTCCTGGAGGTCGCGGCTTCGAGATACCCATCTCGTTGCGAGGGGTATGCGCGTCTCGCAGTGCTGCACCCTGTTACACACACATTGATTTTTCAGCATTGGCGGCGAGTCAAGCCAACAACAACAGCAAACAGCGACGCCGTGCGCGCAAGCGCGGATGCGTGCGCAAAGAGAGGGAGCGAGAGAGTGGCGAGCGAGCGAGTGGAGAGAGTGAGGCGGTGCGCACGCCGATTTTCCGCCGAAAAAGAGCCCACCCCGCGTCGTCCTCGCACTATCGATCAAGGGCAAGGTCAAAGACACTGCCAGCCAGCCGGCCGATTGCTGGTGCTGCTGCTGCTACGTGCGACAGCAGGTTTGGGTGCCGCAAGCCTTTGGCTTCTTGTCGGGTGTGTCACCTGCTTGCTTTTCGCAGCGCGGCAGAGCTTCTTGGTTGCCTTTTTGCTCGAGGGGTCCTTGTTGTTGCTTGTTGCTGTGGAGGGAAACGAGGAGGAGGCTCCAGAACCGGGCCAGAGAGCCAAAGTGGTGATTCATCACGCTGAAAATGCGAGCATGGTTGCGCTTTTCGAACAAGTGAGTGGATGGCAAGATGCAAGGCGGCGATGCCGCTCTCTGGAAGACCTGCTACATGTGCATGTGCATGTGAGCGAGTTTGCGTCGCTCTCTCGGTCGCTAGCTTTTTGGCTTGGCATGGGTGCCCGCTCGTGCTTGGTTGGCTCGCACACCAAAGTGCGCTGACTCGTTCTCGGTTTCGAAACCGCCATGGTCGTCGACATGTCGTCAGAACGTGGGGAGAGAGGGAGGGGAACGTTGAATCGTTCGTCGACAAAATGAATCGTACCCTCT
>JAASGA010000246.1:0-26737 GCA_023334105.1 Globisporangium nodosum
CGAACACGAACACGAACACGAACACGAACACGATCACGACTTGGATGCTGATCAAAAAGAATGCAAACATGTTCGCCGTTGTCGTCTTGTTCCTGGTCGTGTCTCCAGTCCTCAGGTGGTTCGTCCTTACGAGTTCTTCCAAACCCAAGAGCACGTCCGTCCTGCACGACTGCATGTCGTTGCAACTGTCCAGCGAGATCGCTTGAACACGATCTACGCGACCGCGACGATGACCTTGCCGACGACGTGGCCGTCTTTGACCTTGGCGATCGCGTCGAGCAGATCCTCGAGCGGGAACACCGAGTCCACGACCGTCTTCACGTAGCCGCGCTTGGCGAACAAGGTCAGGTCCTTGCCAGAAGCCAAGTAGGACTGTGACCGCACTGGTCCTCAGGACGAATCAAGCGTGTGTATCGCCGGTTCAGTTGCTTGTTCGCCACGTCGAGCATCATGGTCGTCATCAGTAGCCGGAAGATGTGTTTGCATCGCCACGGTCACCGAAATCCATCCCTTATTTTAGACAGGTAGCACAACTTGTGGTTTGTATGAATATACTTTATAAAGAGGGTATTCGTATTCGCAATTATTCGGAAACTAACGGATGCTAATCACCAAGGCACAGCTGATCGTCCAAGACTGGAGCAGCTCACTGGGTAATCCGTCGTCGGCGTGCGAGACTTGTCCGCCGCGATGTCCTCCCACGGCGCGCCGTCCGAGCGCCCGCGTGAAGAACCCGAGGCTCGGTGGCCACCTCCTCCGAGCGCAAACCGCCTCCGGATCAGCGCGCTGCTCGTCGAGACCTCTGATCTCCGAGCGCCATACGAACCACGAGTCAAAGACGAAGAACAACGGGGAGACGACTCGGGAAGGAGCCGCAAGCGCGTGCGCCGCAGCGCAGGCTCTGAATCGGATGGCAGCGAGTCCGCGCTCGTCGGGACAGACACGGAGCGAGAGTCGACGGGAAGCGTCGACGACATCTTCGACATCTCCGAGGAGACGACCGACCTCGTGCTGCCCAAGTCGGTACGTGCTCACATACGCTCGAAAGAGTCGACAAGGACGATGACAACAACAGCTCACTAACGGGTTGGAGTGAGCGGCTAACAGCACCAGGTGCGCGAACTCCGCGCCGAGGCTGCGCGACTCGAGAAGCAGTTCATGGCGCTCGTAGAGAAGTGGCGAGCGGGGATCACGAACCCGGCAGTGCTTGTGGCAGCGTGCGAAGCCGCCAAGCAGCGCTGGGTCACGTCCAAGTACCAAGAGGAGCAGCAGCGGCTGCGGGACCAGCTCTTGCTGCAGCAACTCTTCCTTGCAACGATCCAGCGCTCGACAAACGATTCGCCGCTCATCCGGCCGTACAACAGCATCGACATCTACGAGGCGATCCACGACCCGATCCACCTGCTTGAAGTGAACCGGGCCGAGGAACTTGAAAGGCTCGTAACACGCAGCGACTTCGCGCTGCGGCTTACGCCGTCGCTGATTGACAGGCTCACGAGCTCGTACGTGAATCGAGCGACCCCGCTGACGCCGTTCACGGCCACGTCGATTGCCTCCGACCACGCGTTCACCTACATGTTCTCGACGATCGTCGCGAAGATCGAGAACGCCGACATCGACCGCGTCTTCAGCGCGGTGCTCGACTTCTTCGGCTCGCTGAACAAGGAGCTCCAGCGGCACTACAATGTCATCCACAACATCAACGTGCGTCCGCCTGCGTGGAGTGCTAGTGGCACACACAACTAACATTGCACTCTTGTGCTGTGTGGTTCAGGTGCTCAAGTACTTTGGCGCGATGCGCAACTACTCGCAGATCGAGTACGACAACAGCATGACCGGTTTCTCCAGCGTGAGCCACACAGTGTTCGCTGGATCCCTCACGAAGGATTCGGGGATCGTCGTGATCGACTTTGTCGACGGCGACGATCTGTACCCGAATGTGAGACGAGATCGCTCGAGTTCCCCGGAGGCTACCACACGTGACGCAACAATTCGGTGCGTGCGCTTCCTGCGCAGCGATGCACGTTCAGACTGCCGGCTGACATCCGTTGTCGTCGTCGTGATCGTGTATTGTATGCACCACTGCAGCCTCTCACTGGAGCGAATGATGGACCCCGTGTCGTGCACGCCGTGCATTCTCGTGCGCCAAGTGCGCGTGCACCGCTTCAACTTGCGCGCAAACTCCCCAACGCTACTCGCTGAGCTGCGGCTCTCGCAGGCGTCCACGAACGGTGATTTGTTCATGGGCGTCGTGTGCAGACAGCTCCAAGCCAAGGCGTCGAGCCCAGTCGTCTCGCCGCCGGAGCTCCGACACACGTAGCACGCGTGCACCATGTGATAACAGAGAAGTACCGATTCATGAAGTTTGATGGTTCAGAGCAACGGTATTTGGGTGTGTCGTTGTGCACATGAGCAAGCTTGGACACAGTAGTAGACGTTCAGTGCGCGAGCTCTCGGTTGCCATGAGTGACTAGCGTGCTGCTTGTTGATGATGGGACTGCACTGGAGCTGCCGATGATCATCCGATGGTTCGGTCGAGTTTACCACGCATCGTTTCCTTGTGTGTCGTCGACATGTGATGACATTCGTTTTCTCGAATTGTGGGCACCGTGGCTTCAGTGTCAGGTACCTCTTTGTACAGCTGCTTCCAGTTTCGCAAGACCTTCATGCTGTGCTCCTTCATCTGTTTACTTACCACAATGTGCGTCCACTCACAATCGCTACTGCTTTCTGCCGCTCCTCTGCCTGCTGTTCACGCCACCACTGTCGACCGGCGTGTCGTTGACGCAGTGGAGAGCACTCGTTGCTGCCGCTTTGCACGCCGGTCATGGTGCCAAGCCGCATGTGCCGCACTTGGACCAAACAAGTGGTGTACCTTTGCGGGTCGATCATCTCGAGCATTCGTGTGCATTTGCTTGCTCCGACAGTGCCTCAATATCCGTTGGAGACAGCAAGAGCCTCACCATCACGGTCGCGGGCGACCCTCAAGTCGCGCGCAAACGAGTCAGGCGATCCAGCGACGCCTGCTTTCGAACAGCGGGACAGATGCTGTCGTTTACAAGGTCGGAGTAAACCTGGGCGAATGGCACCTCGACAAACTCTGCCAGAGAGCAGTTATTCGGTATGATGGTACCACGAAGCATACTATACTTTGAGTGCTGAATACCTGTATGCATTCGAAGGACAGCTATTTCGCACATGGAACCACTAACGGAATATTTGTTGAAGTAATTCCCACGCTGTTTACTTGGGGAGCACTCTGTGGGGTACTCGTGATCATGCTCATCCATTCGTTGCGGGTACCATCGGGCAGGTGCAGATGTAGAAGTGCAGCTAAGGCACACGCGAGCGCTGGGGCGTTTGGTCGCACGCACGCAGGATCCAACCATCAATCGATTACCCTTCGGGACCAAGCGGCTCATAATCGCATCCGACTCCAAGAGCACGAAGAACTCGCTCGCTCCTCCGCCTGTCCAGTCTGCCTATCTACTGTAGTCGCAAGCTCTTCCAGGTTTCTGTGAGTCTCAGTTCAGCTCCGACTCGGCTCAGCAGGTCGTTCACGCAAGAAGAAGAAGAGGGAGACAAGAAGAACTGCTCCTCATGACCCCCAAGACTTTCATGACGTCGGCGACTGTCGCGCCGATCTCGTTGTTCGCACAGAGGCAGCGAGCGAAGATGCAGCAGTACCAGCGGAAGCGGACCTCCACGGCGCCTCCAACTCAAGTGACATCGTCGTCGGCGGCGAATAGCTGGTCTTGGTCCGGATTCGTCGAGTCGGCCGCGGACGCCGCAAGTCGTAGCGAGAGCGACGACGGAGCTGCTATCGCTCCAGAAGAGGATGGCGACGAGGACGGCTGCGTTGATGACCACCGCCCCAGAGAAGCTGAACGTGCCCAGACGCAGTCGCAACCTCCGATCAAGAGGCGCCGGCGGAACAACGTCACAGCCACGGTGAGTGAGATCCACGGCTTGTTCGTCCTCGAGCAGTTTGCCCTCTCAAAGTTTGGAGTATCGCTGCAAGATATTCCCTCGATCGAGCCCACTGACTTGTGTTGCTCATGCTTGTTCTGCGCAGATCGAGATCCGAGCCCTGCGCGAGCAAGTGCAGCAGCTCCAGTCCACGCTCGATCAGCTCACGACCAAGTGGCACGCTGCGATTCCCGACAGAGTCCAGCGCGTCGTGGCGTTCGAGGCTGCGCGGCAGAAATGGCAGACAGCGCTCGTCGAGGCGCGCCACAAGATTCTGGAGGAGCAGCTCATGGCTCAGATGCTGCACATGTCGACGCTGCAGAGCCTGCTGCCGCAGTCTCCGGTCTACGCCCTGCCGACAAGCCTTGATATGTTCAGCGCGCTGCACTCGCCGCTGCACCTGAACGACACAACCGACGAGGAGCGGATTGAGCAGCTTAAGACGCGCGATGAGTTGGCGCTGCGGCTCGCGCCAACGCTGGTCGACAAGTTCACCGCGCTCCACCTCGCGAGCGTATCTGAAGTCGTGCCGTTCACGCGTACCAGCATCACGGCGGACGCGAAGTTCACCTACATGGCGACCGTCTTCATCGCGCGCATTCCGAGGGTGTCCGTGCAGCGCGTGTACGACGCCGTGCTGAGCTACTACGATCGCATATACAGCGAGTTGGAGGAGCGGTGCAACGTCGTCCACGAACTCAAGGTGCGCAACGCAACGTTCGGTCTTCGCTCGGAGCTCAAACCACTCTGAACCCTCTTGCTCACACAACCTCTCCATCTCGGTATGTTTGTTTGTCACTCTGCTCACCCGCTCGCGTCTCGAGTAGCCGATCCACGAGCCAAATATCCACCGCAGATACTCGCACCTCAAGTCCACGAGTCCGACATCGTTCACCAGCGTAAGCTGCTCCGCGTTCTCGGCGAAATCGGATGGCGAGTCCAGCGGTGTCGTGGTCGTGGACTTTGTCGACAAGGACGACCGGTTCCCCGATGCCAGCGACCCGACCGCGCCGCGCCGCGATGTGACGCAGATGTATGTTCTCCTCCTTTCGTGTTGCGTTTGGGAGTTCTCGGGAGCTGGGTGCTGACGAGGTCTCATTCTTAAACAGGATCTCCGTCTGCACGACGACGGACCCCGTGTCGAAGCAGCCACAGGTGCTGCTGCGCCGAGTGCGCGTGGATCGCTTCAACATGTCGCCCGAAGAGCCATTGCTGTGCGACGAGGTGCGGCTGGCGCAGGCGTGGGGGAACGGCGACCTCTTCATGGCGCTCGTGTGCCAGCACCTCCTGGCGAATCCCGTGTCGACTTCAGTCGAGTAAAGGATCAAAGAAGTCAATTGAGGGATACGTCGGTGCTGTTTGCTGCCGTGCACATAGAGCGTCGAGCCTGCCAGTTTGTAGACTCGCGAACTTGATGTCTACTTGCTCACCCAGACGCTTCCAGCTTGCTGGTTTGCAGCCTCACGATGTCCTGTTCGCAACATGACCTTGATCGTGTCGTGTTCTCAAGTTTCCGTTGTCGACATGTCAAGATTTGCGTGTCCAAAATCCAGGCGCAGAGTGATGGTCAAAAATCATGCCTATCAACCCCATTGCACCGCACGAAGCGAACTGCAAGAGCTCTCTGCCCACTACGAGAACAACAAGCAAGCGAGCAAGTAAGCAGCCAGCCAGCCAGCGCGAAGACCAATTCAATGGGAGTGCGCCAGATGGACTCGACGGACGAGATGCTGGCGTCGCAGGGCTCCGCGCCGATCACGGAGCGCACGGCAGGAAGTCACGGCCGCGCCATCGCGCTCTGCCTGGCGGCGTGCACCGGCTTGGTCTGCATCGGCTACGCGCAGGCGGCGCTGAGCTTCGTGGGCGGCGAGAGCGGTGCGTTCACGAACTCGACGCTCGGCTACGCCATTGGCGCGCTGCTCGGCGCGCTGCTCGCGGACGCTGCAGGCCGCAAGGTCGCGATCGCGCTCGGCTGCTTGCTCTTCTCGATCGGGCTCTGGGTCATCCCGGCTACGAGGAACAACACTTTCATAGCGTTGGCACGCGTTCTGCAGGGCATCGGCGGCGGCGTCTACACGTTCGTGCTGCCAATCTACTGCGTCGAGGTCGTCGCGAAGGAGAGGCGGGGACTGCTCGCGGGCTACTCGCAGATTCTACTCGCTGTCGGGTACTTCGTCGCCAGCCACCTGGCTACCGAGACCTCCATCTTCCAGCCTTTGAACGGCGACGACACGATCTTGTACGTGCTCCCGCAGGTTCCAATGGTGCTCGTAGCGATCGGGTGCCTCTTCCTCCCGGAGTCTCCGCGATGGATCTACCTGCATAAGGGCAAGGAGATCGCCGAGACGTCGCTCAAGCACATCCGCGGCACGTGGCTCGTACAGTCCGAGCTCGACGCGATTGCAGCTCAGGCCATCACGATCTCTGACGTGTCCGGCTGGGGAGTGTTTGCTGACTTCTCGATCTTGAAGCGGGTCGCCTTCACCACGGTGCTGCTGGTCATCCAGTTGGTGTTCATGTACTCCGCGGCGTACTGGTTCATCTCCTTCGCGGCGATCAAGAAGCCCGATGGGTTCGCCGAGTCGATCTTTGGCCATCACATCACGCTCGCACTCAACATCATCAACGTCGTCACCGCGATCCCTGCAGTGTTCACCATGGATGCTGTCGGTCGCCGCAGTCTGCTGGTCATCGGCGTCGTCGGGATGATCATCGCACACACGGCGTTGGGGGTCTCCATCTCGATAGGGTGCGACGGGGAAGTCGACGGACTCGCGTGCAACCAAGAGAACGCCGTGGTGATCTTCATCAGTGCGATGATTCTCATCCTGAGCTACGGTGCGTGCTGGTCACCCGTGGTGTGGCTGTACCCAGCGGAGGTCTTCCCGACGAATGTGCGTGCGAAGGCGACAGCGATTGGCGCGGCGCTCAGCGGCGTGTCGACATTCTGGGTGCGCGAGCTGTTCCCGAAGCTGCAGGAGCTGTCGCTGGTGTCGGTGGCGGTGTGTCTGGCGTCGGTGGCGCTCGTGTACGTGTTTTGTCCCGAGACGAAGCGGCTGCTGCTCGAAGACACGGAGGAACTCTTTGCGCACGGCTTCCACAGCAAAGAGAAGCGCAACACGGAGTCGACGACAGAGATTACAGTAGGCGGCCACGCCGCGTAGCTATGAATTGTGCAGACAAGGACATCGTTGAAGCTATGTCAGTTGCTATGAGATCCCACTTCTGCTTGCTTTCTAGGTGCGCTCACGAACAACGGGATCTACTACGAGATACAAGTACCTACTTCTGCTTGCATTTCGGATGCGTTCTGGACGTACCTGCAACGAGATCACCAGCTGCAACGTGATGCACCACATTCTCCTCCCGTCCAAACTCCGCACCGCTCCCTCTCTCCCTCTCTCGACCCCGCCGAAGTCCACCAACCAACTCGCCTTTCATTCCGCAACTTTCTCGCCGAAGCAAACAAGAGCACAAGATCCCGCGGCACTGGAAGATGGCGTCGCACGCCGCATACTCCAGTCTGGAGCGCTCAGCCGGGACTCACGATCGCTCGGTTCCCATCTGCATGGCCGCGTGCACCGGACTACTTTGCATCAGCTACGCGTGGGCATCGACTATCACCTCGTACCCCTCAGGATGGTGGGCATTCAACTTCTCGGCGGTCGGCGACATCATCGGCGTGCTTCTCGGCGGTCTGCTCGCCGATGGTGCAGGGCGCAAGATGGCGATCGTGATCGGCAGCGTGGTCTTCGTCGTTGGCCGCTGGACGTTCGTGTTCTTGTCAAGCGAGCAAGAAGACTTGCCGATAGCAGCGCTCTTCGTTCAGAGCATCGGCTCATCCATCTACCTGTTCGCCCTCCCGATCTATTGTGTGGAGGTCGCTGCGAAGGAGAAGCGCGGGTTGATCGCAGGCTACATAGTTCTTCTCCTCGGAGTCGGTAACTTCCTCGGCAACCTCCACCTGTTTGAGGTCGGCTTTCGAGAGAAAACATCGGTCGCGTATGTGCTTCCGCAAGTCCCGGTGCTGCTGTTCGCGATCGGCTGCGTCTTCCTCCCAGAATCCGCGCGCTGGGCTTACCTGCACAAAGGCAGAGTGTACGCCGAGACCTCGCTCGAGACAATTCGTGGGACAACGTGTGTGCAGTCCGAGTTGGACGCAATCGCGATGCAAGTCGGCATCGTCGCTGACACAGCGGACTGGAGCACTCTCACGCGCGCCTCGATCGTGAAGCGCATCATCGTTGTTTCGATCTTGCTGATCATCAAGTCACTAGCTTCAAGCGCGGTGAACGCATGGATCTCCACTCTGCTGAACCTCCAGCAGCCCGAGGACTTTGCCATGTCGATCTTCGGTGGCTTCACGTACGCGTACCCGTTGATCGTCTACATCCTGCCCGCCATCCCAGCGCTATACGTTGCCTACGCTTTCGGGCGCCGCAGACTGCTGCTGATCGGCGGCGTCGGGATGATCGTCGCGCACGCAATCGTGGGCATCGCGTTGGAGAGCGGATGCGAAATGGAGTTCCGTTTCACGTGCACACAAGGAAGCGCCGTGGGAGTCTTCATCGGCACGATGACCGCCGTGCTGAGCTACGGGACGTGTTGGGCGCCGGTGCTGTGGCTGTACCCTGCGGAGATCTTTCCGACGAATGTGCGATCGAAGGCGACAGCGATCAGCGCGGCGCTCGCTGGCGTGTCACCATTCTGGGTCAACAAGGTAGTGTCGAAGTTGTTCGATCTATCGCTGCTGTCGATCGGGTCGGTGATCTTCTGCTTCGTCGCGCTGCTGATCGTGAAGGTGTTCTGCCCGGAAACACACCGGTTGGAGCTCGAGGACATGGAGGAGCTTTTCGCGGACGGTTTCCACGACAAGCAGCAAATCAGCACGACGCACGCGTCAGAGAACTTGTCGGATGGGCGTCCGATCCAGTTGGCCTAGCGGCACCAGGACGATGCATCTCAGTCGGCTCGGCGCTCTTCTGTCCATCACGCTCTGCTGGTCGTGCCTGTCTTCTGTTCCGAGACGAACCGACTGCTTCTGGAGAGCACAGAGGAGCTCGTCGTACATGGTTTCCTCAGCAAGCTGCACTGCAACACGTCACTGATGGCAGAGATCTTGGTGGACGATCTCGGCGGACGGCGGTCCGAATCAGTCGGTCTAGCCACAGCAGGGCGACTTCCGTCTGCCTTATTGTATGTAGTCTTCTTGCCATCCATCGCTTCATCTCAATGCATTCGCATTTCTCCACTCTGCTTTCACAGCTTTCAGAACAGTGTTAGAAATAATGCCCCCAGTCACATTAATTGTGCCCAGTGCGTTTGAAATGCGACCATCACTCTGCACTCATAATCTCGGAGGTCGTGATTATGAGGAGCTGGTCCTCTAATGGACCATTTCGCTGCCACGTACTTCCCAGTTCCCGACTGCCACCCGAGCGCTCGGATCCTCCTGCTCGTCCGCTCATGCTGGCGCCGATCGCGTCTGCGCCGATGCCACGCTCAGCCGCCGGATCGCTGGTCTTCCGGATCCCAGCGCTGGTGATGGAGCAGCAGCAGCATCGCCAACAGCATTCTCTGCAGCTCCAAGCGACCGCCAACCACGAGACTGCAGAGTGCCGAAGCCCGAGTGACAGCAGGAAGAAGCAGCGCACTGACAGCGAGCTGTCGCCTTCGCGCACGAGCGACGACGCGTCGTCCGGCGCCGAGTGCGCGCCAGAGATGGCGGCAGCGCCGCACACCAGAGGCGGCAGGACGCGGAAGAAGAACTGGTACTACGTGCTGCAGAAGGTGCGTTCTGTCTATCGATGCATGATGCTGCTGCATTGCGTGTGCTTGAGCGATGTTGAGATTGTCAGCTACACTGTCAATACAGGAGGAGAATGCCACGCTGCGAGCGGAGATCAAGCGCCTCGAAGCGCATAAGGCGCTGGTTCTTGCAGGAACTGACGCCACGCGCCATGTTCGCACCACACTTGGCAGCCAGCAGCGCGAGACGGAACGGCTCCGTAGGGTGATCTGGGAGCAACGTCTGCTGCTTGCGCGCATGCAATCGGGCATCGCTGGACGCTCGGTACGTCTCTTCCTAGCCACATTTGGCGCTTGAGCTGATCATCGTCACTGACTTGGCTGCGATGTGCACAGAGCGCGGAGGTGTTCCCTATGGAGAGAGTCATCCGTCTTGGATGCGACTGGAAGCAGCGCCTGACGACGCTCGCAGTGCTCAAGGACAGCATTCTGCGAGATGCAGAGCAGTACCTCGCTGAGCGCACTCGCTACCTCGACCCAACACTCGAGTACTCACAGTCCGAGCGCTTTCAGCTGCTGAATGGCGACTTCTGCTTCTCGAACTTCGAGATTATGCCACTCGAGGGCTTCACGAGCGTCAAGCAGGTACTCGACGCCATGCGAGCGTTCTACTTCAACATGGAGATCGCGTGGACAGAGAGTTCGGGCGAGCTGATGCTCCGCGAGGGCGACTTCGAGAGCGGTGAAGACGGCGTGGGGACGCAGCGTCTCGTGCGCACAGCGGGCTGCGGGGTCCAGATCGAGTCGAACCTCTTGCTGCTCAGCAAATTCGTGAAGGGCAAGGACGCGAGCACTGTCAACGCGGACGGCTCTGTCGGCGACTCGGCGTACATGTCGTGCGACTTTGTGAACGACGACAAGTTGTTCCCTTACAGTCCGAACTCGCGGCTGCGCCAAGACAACACAGGTGCGACGTCAGTTAAGATGTTCCCGAGCAAGGACCCGAACACCCCGCCTCTGATCGTGCTCACGCAGTCGTACGTCGGGCGGATCCGCCAGACTGAGGTGGGGGCGATCCCGCGCGAAGTCGTCGAAAGCGTCACGTTCGGCCCCAAGTACTGCTTCAAGGCGATGATCCAGACGCTCTCCGAACGAATGTCACTCCCTCCAATCTGCACAACTGCGTGCGCGTGAACTGTTTGTTAGAGGTGGCATTTGCGCAGTACAGTCAAGGATTCCGAGAGCCCTGGGTAGCAGATACCGACAAGCAGGAGCAGCAGGAAGTGCGCAGGTACGAGTGCTGCGATGAGTGTACTTCTGTCAACCGTGTTGAGCTCGTAAGTTCCCATCCTCAGACCAACGCAATAATGATGTACTTCATTTCATGACAGTGAGCTGCGTCTACGACTTTCGCGGTGCTGCTGCTTGCTGCGAGCGCTGCGCGTCCATGATGTTGTACAGCCCGTCGGTCATGATTCGGAAGCACTCTGTGAAGTCCGGGATCGTGTCGTCTCGGATGTGCGGCAGTGTTGCTCGCAGTTCCGGCGATTGCTTCGAGGCAGAGCTGCGGAAGCGGATGAAATGGTAGCGCGACATCACGACCACGGAGTCGGCGCCATCCGCTTCAGACTCGCTGCTGCTGCTGCTGGATGTCTCATCAGAGCTCACGCGCTTGCCCTGACAGCCACTCTTCCTCTTGACCGGATGCGACCGCACCATGATGACGGAGGAGACGTCCTGCCGAAGTCGCGACTGCGGTTTGTACGGCGAGAGCGCGTCGTGGTCGACGGCGTTCGACGCGATGATCGCAGTGTCGCTGCCTGACGAATACTCGTTGAACATGGCCGACTTGGATTCGACCTGCACGCCCGACGGCATCCCGATTAAGAAGTGGTGCAGCATCGAGCCGTTGTCCTCTTCGCTCGTCACCTCGTCCGGGTCGTCTCCCTTGCTGTCCGAGTTCTGGTAACCGCAGCTGCCTTCGCGCACCATCAGCTCGCCCGACAGCTCTGTCCACATGATCTCGATGTTGTAGAAAAACTCGTTGAGCGCGTCGTGCACCTGCTTCACGCTCGTGACGCCTCCGAGCGGCATCATGTCGAACGCAGTAAAGCACACGTCGCCGGATGCCACAGTGAACGACTCGGACGAATTGAATGCGCAGATCGGGTTCGCCTCGAAGCTGCTGAGCCGCTCGAGCATGTACCGCTCCGCGTCTTGGAGCACACCGGGCCGAATGGAACGCAATGCCGCCACACGTCCTCGCCACGTCGTCCCCAACTCAATGTGTCGTTCGATCGGGTTCGCATGGAACGTCAGCGCGTGCCATTGTGTCACGGCAGAGCGTGCGGCCGCAGCCGCCAGCTTCTGCTTCTGGAGCGCACCGCGCAGCTCGTCGGCTTCGTGCTGCTGCTTCGCGAGCGCCACAGCGTTGGCAGCGACTGAGCCGAGCAGGAACGCCTTGCGTGCTTCAAGCAACTGTACGCTCTCCACCAGCGCCTTCTTCTCAGCCTGTAGATCCAAGAGCACATATATGCGTTAGCTGCAGTCATGCCATGGACTCGCTTTCTGGTCACCAGAGGCTTCGTTACCTGCTGCGCCGCGTACCACTCGCGCTTCGGTTTGCGCTTGCGCTGCTGCGTCGGCGCGTAGCTTGAGGCGGAAATGGCGGTCGCTTTGGCTCCGAGTGAGTCGGCGAGCAGCTCGCCTTGAGCGTGAAGCGCCATCTGCGTCGGCGTCGTGTGGCGAGTTGCAGAGTGCTCGAGGACGCTCGACGCTCGTCGATGAGGAGGTGAAGTGGACAGAGAATCAATAATCAAAATCGATTATTGACACGTATCCCTCAGATCTGATTCCGATGCCAGATCGGAGACTGAGGACGCACTCTCGCTTTGCCACTTTGCCATCAGGCGAGATGGCGTCGCCCTCCAGCGTCTCGCGACAGCTCTCGGACGCCTGCAGCAGCGGCGCCGAGTTGTCGGATGCCACGTCGGCCGCGTCCACCGCCTCGGAGTGCAGCAGCTCCAGCCCCGAGTCGCTTTCTGGGCAGAAACGCCGCCTTGGCGCGCGTGACGCACCTTCGCCGAAGCGCGAGGCCCGCAAGCCGCGGACGCGCTGGTACGCGCTGCAGAAGGTTCGAGTTCGCTGCGCAGGATGACGCTTGGTTGGATACTTAAGACGCCCGCCAAGGTCTCACTCTGATCAACGGCATCTAACAACCATGGCCCACAATGCAGGAGGAGAGAGCATTGCTGCAGAAGGAGGCCACGTACCTCGCGGCGCACCTCGACTTCCTCCAGCACATGCCAGAGAACCGCTCGGCTGCGCGCATGCTCGCGCGGCTGCAGCGCGAGAACGAGACGCTGCGCCGTGCGATGCACTCCCAGCAGTTCGCGCTGGCTGGCGCGCAGTCGGCGCTCACGAGCTACTCGGTGCGTTCGAAGCACGATGGTCACCACTCCCGCCTCCCTCGCGCATTTACTCACACGTGCCTGATTCACCTTGTAGATCAACCAGCACACGCCGTTCGAGCGCCGCATCCATCTGGGCCGCGACGCTCGCGAGCGGAGAGAGACTCTCCTCGCGATGAAAGACTCGGCGCTGCACGACGCCGAGCTCTACCTGCGGGAGCGCTCGCGGTTCCTCGACCCGACGCAGAAGTACACGTCGCTGGAGAAGTCGACGACGCCAAGCGGCGACTTTCTGGTCCAGACCTTCGAGATGATGCCGCTGCCAGGCGTCCCGACCGTCAAGTACGCGTACGACGCGCTCCGGTTTTACTTCTTCAACTTGGACATCGGCTTGGCTGAATCGTCCGGCGAGTTCGTCGTGCGCGAGGGCAAGGACGAGCCCGCCAACCAGGACGTGACAAACCAGCGGATCGTGCGCACCACGGACAGTGGGATCCAGGTCGAGTCGAACTGCGTCATGTCGTGCAAATACAGCGCGAGCGACGAGGAGGGCAGCGCCGGCAGCGAGTTTGCTGTCATCACGATGGACTCGGTCGCGGAAGACGCGCTGTTCCCGTACCGGTCGGCGACGCGGCTGCGCCAGGACATCACGGCGGCGATCACGCTGCGCGCGTTTCCTCGCAAGGTCACTCGCATCGTCGACGAGGACGAGCAGAAGCGCGGCAGTAGTGAGCAGCAGGCTCGCGCCGATGGCGCTGCGAGTCTGGCTCCGGAAGAGTTCGACGTGGTCATCTGCCGCTCGTACACGTCCAAGCTGCACCACTCGGAGTCTCTCGTGATCCCGCCCGAGGTGATCGACAGCACCGTGGTCACAGCTGACATGTGCTCCCGCGAGATCCTGCGCACAATCTACGAAGCCGTCTGCAGTCTAGCCAAGAGCTTGTGAGGTTGGTGGAGTTGCAAGTGCATGTCGATCGAGCGTTCTGATGTCGCTCTGGATTCAGGGCGATACAAACAGCAAAATGGTCGTCATATCAAATTGGCAGTTTACGCGTCACATTTGTAATAGGGTTTCGGGAGTTTACCAGTCCCTAAAGACAAGCAATTTAGTGAACACTAAGCATACAAATCCCAAGTGATTATTTTCCGCCTTACAAACTCTCATATATTTTCTGTGCGACATGTGTGATTACTCCCCGCTTATTCGGCCAGTCGTAATCGCTCGTGTCCGCCCGTTCCCCATTCCCTCGCCTCCCACCACCTCTCGTCGTCACCATCGAACTGCTTCTTCAGCCCTCACCACAGCACGCGATGTCCGCCGAGAGTGCGTGCAGCTCGCCCGTCGCGGCCGACGCGCCGCCGTCGCCGTCTCTGACAACCAAGAAGAAGAAGCGCAGAGAGCGCAAGGCGTCGCAGCAGCCCGTGGTGCGCTCCTGTGATCCGAAACCCGGCGAGTTTGCCGCGTTCTAACCAGCGCGCTCTGACTGTTGTACTTGCCCCGCTTTCCGCAGCACGAGATCCGCAGGCTGCGAGACGATGTGCAGCGCCTCACGTACCAGCTGCAGCTGCTCGCCAGCAAGTGGCTCGACGCGCTCCCGGACCCGAGCGCGAGACTTGCAGCCTGCGAGGTCGCGAAGCAGCGACTGCTCTCGCGCCGCGTCGAGAGGCAGAACGACGAGCTCCGCGAGCATCTAGTGGCCATGCAGCTGCAGTACGCGCTGCTGCAGCGCTCGCTAGCAGACGCCCCGCTCGAGAAGCTCGCGCGCACTTGTAACGACATGTTCAACCGGCTGCACGGATTCGTGCACCTCGGCTCGAACATGCTCGAGCGGATGCAGCAGCTCGAGGCGCGCTCCGACCTGGCGATTCGCCTCGCACCGGAGGTTGCGGACGTGTTCGCGAGCCCCGACATGGCGGAGCTACAAGCGCTCCCGCTGCTCGTGCCGCTATCGCGAACCAACACGAGCGGGAGCGACCACGGCACACTCATCGCGAATGTGTTCATGTGCAAGCTCCCGCTGCTGGGAGACGCGTGTCGCCTGCGGCGAGTGTTCGATGCTGCTGTGAGCGCGTCGCACATGCTGTACGACGCAGACGTGATCCAGTCGCGCATCGGCATGCTCGTCCAGAGCGAGCTCATCCACGAGCTTGGCGCGAACCGCCAGTACTCCAGTTTGACCCGCCACGACGGCGTGTTCAGCGGCGCGGTTTCCTCCGTGGCATTCGCGGCCGCAATGGTGAGCGACGAGACGGCGGTTGTCGTGTCGGACTTTGTCGACAGGGACGATCTGCTTCACCAGCAGCAGCCACCGAAGGAGGACGACCTGGATCCCACCGACGACAGCGACGATGACACACGAAGCAGCCCGAGATCAGACGCCTGCAGGATGTAAGCGCTCGTTGTCTCTGTGTGTGTGTCTGAAGCGAGGACTCGGCTCTGATGCCAGTGTGTGTGTGTGTGTGTGTGTGTGTGTGGTCGATACCGTGCTGGGCAGCCTCGTGCTGACGCAGCACTTCGACGCCGCACGGAACCGGCGCTTCGTGCTCCTGCGGCGGCTGCTCGTGTTGCGCTACAACCTGCTGGCGCAGTCGCCGGTACTCGCGCAGGAGCTGCGCCTCGCCGCGCCGCTCATTAACGGAGATCTGTTCATGGCGCTGCTCTGCGAGGCGCTGCAAGCAGCGGACGGTTCTGCCACACCCACCAACAGCGAGAGCCGCACCGAGCCGCCTCTGTGAATGAACGACGATGATGATGTTGGGTCCAGGAGCGCGTGTTGTGATCCACAGCACAGCATTCGATCGAAGCTTCAACTCGGGTGGCAGCTGGCGACGACAGGCAAAGCCGCTGGATGCCATCCGCGCATGTTCGTTTGGTTGCTCAGCACGGAGAGTGCTCGTCGTCGCAACCGGATGCTGCGCACACAGCAACTGCCTGGTGCCATCGGATTCACCTTCGGGCTGAGGAGGCTCCAGCCGCGTTCCCACAGGCGGCAGCAGCAGCTCGAGCTGCTCGCATCACAGAGTCGAACGCTTCTCTCCCCAAAGGCATCGAGGATCGGATCGCAGACAGCCGACCGCAATGCGTGCCTGTCCTTCCGCGCCGCTCTTCCTTCGTCGTCCGTCTCGCTCTCTCTTGATCGACTGCCGTGCAAACCTACTTGCACCACGCCACCTCTACCTTGTGCAACGAGTGCCGCAACTCGCTAGGCGGGATAGTCTTCAGCTACTGCCCGCAATCACTGCAGGTTTGCGTCCAGGAGCCGTGTTCACGAGCGCTCGCGGGCAGCAGAGAGTAACCCGCGCGGAGCTGCTGGCCACCCGATCGGCTCAACGAACGATCCGAGCCACAAAGGCGGCGAAGTGCGCCGCGCGGCTGTCCTCCTCCACTCAGCACAAGATCACCACCCGAGTAAACAAGCGCCATCAGCGCACGCTCATTCACCGAGGAGGAAGATGTCCTGTCTTCGGCTGTCGAGTGTCGGCTGTCGACCAGCCTCCTCCGCTGTAAACGAGTGCTCGAACGAGTCATCCCCACGCTTTGGCTTGCCGGACGCCGAATACCAGCGGCATGCACTTCCAGATGGGACCACCAAGTGCACTCGTGACGAGCTCGCCAAGTTGACTCCGCTCGCTCACATCGCACTCAGCAAGCCTCAGCTTGCGCGGCTGATGCTGTCAACGCCCGGATACTCACTCGCGCCTCTCGACTTCGTCTTCCGTCGATCTCGCGCCGTTCTCCGCCTCCACTTACACATCGCTTGTCCCAGTGCCAGTGTCGCCTCACCTCGCCTCACTTGCTCAGCCGCTCCCACCTGCCTCCCTTGACCTCAACGCCTTCACCAACGTGCGCTACTACCAACTTCCAAAGCGACCACTAGAAGAATGGCGCCGAGCGTGCTCCCAGCTCCGTCGTCGTCGTTCTCGCCGTTCGACTATCCGCAGACCACCTTCATGGCGGGCTCCAAGCGCGGCTTCCACGCGCTCACGGCCGCGCTCGAGCACCGCCGCCACTTCGCCGCCATCGACACCAACGACTACGATATGTTCGCAACCCGAACATCCTCCTCTTCCTCCTCGATCCACACCGCGCACCAGGGACCTCCCAAGCGCAAAGCTACCGCCTCCGCTACTGTACGTGCTGCTTGTCTTACATCCTACTCGGAGCTCCTCATTCGTTCCGGAGGTCTCACCTTGCCTATGTCCGTCTACCGATCCGCCAGTCCGAACTCCGCCAGCTCCGCGAAGAACGCGCGCTGCTCCAGTACGAACTCGACTCGCTCCAGCTCAAGTGGCGCCGGCTCGGCGTCGATAGCGATCTACTTGCCCACGCATGCACCGCAGCTCTCGAGAAGCGCGACGCGAAGCGCTCGTCGACAGCCAACGAGCAGCTCCACGCGCAGACGCTGGAGCAGCAACTCTTCTTCGCGGGCATGCACCGGCACGTGTTCTATGGCTCGCCGTTGCTCCAGTTGCTGCGTGCACAGGACGTGTTCGACGGACTCCACGTACCTCTGAGCCTCGCAAGTTCGGATGCGAACCGAGTGTCAGCACTCAACGCCCACTGCGAGAGCACGCTGCGAGTGGCGCCGGCACTGCTGAGCCGCTTCGCTCAGCCGCATGTCGACAAAGCCTCGACCGCCGTGCCGTTCTCGCACCTGAGCGTCATGGGCGACGCCGACCACACGTACGTGGCGAGCGTCTTCGTGTGCAAGCTGCGCTACCAGACGCTCGACCGTGTGTTCCGCGCTGCGCTCGCTGCGTGCGAGGCGCTCCCCCAGGAGCTCCAGCACTGTCTCCAGGTGCAGATGACGGTCGAGGACAGTGGTGAGCTCAAGATGGAGAAGGAACAGGACGCCAGTCGCCGCTCATACTCGACCACGAGGTACTCAAACGAAGTCTCCGGCGTGCTCTCAACCCAGAACTCACTCTTCGCCGCACGCCTCGCCGACGACCGCGGTGTGATCGTGAGCGACTTTGTCGAGCACGACGAGAAGCAGCAGGGATCGCGGGCCCAGCTGCTCGAAACGTGCATGAGCCTCATGGTGTCGACGGCTCGAGACGAGCACTCGGGCGAGACTCTCGTGCTTCTGCAGCGCGTCGTCGTGAACCGCTACGCGCTACCGGCAACGTCCCGCAAGCTCCACGACGACGTCACGTCCACGATGGCGCACCTCAACGGCGATCTGCTCATAGCGGGCGTGTGTAGAGAGCTGCAGAGCTACGTAAGCTAAACAGTGTTGCTCCGAGTCTGTTTGTCGTGTGGTGTGCCATGTCAGCGGATGAGGACGCACGGGTGTGCTGCAGAAGCGTCAAGAGCGCCTTCACTATCGTTACGTTCGTCTCGCTATCCAACTCTACCGGGCCACGACCTGCCGCAGCTGCTGGTTGAGCTCCTGGCAGATGACCTTGAGCAGCAGGTCGCCGTTCATCCACTGCTGCGTCGTCTTCAAATCGTGGTGTACGAGCCGCGCGTTTGGCGGCAGGTTGTACCGGAGAACCGTCACGCGCTGCAGCAGAATCTGCGGCTGCCCGGAGCACGCGTCGATCGTCGGCGTGAGTAGCAGCGAGAGGCACGAGTCGCGCATGGTCAGAGCGCCGTCACCCGGCCGCCGCAGCGGGAAGAGCGCGTCGTCGTCCACAAAGTCCGTCACGACCACGGCGCGGTCGTCGCCCACGTGCATCGAGAACGTTGTGTTCATCATCGCCGTCAGCTCGGGTCCGTTCTGGTACCGGAGCTGCGCGTAGTTGCTCGCGTCCGAGAGCTGCTCGAGGAACTTGAAGTCGGACGAGAGTCCCGCGAGGTCCCGCACCTCCCGTGTCAGCGTCGCGAAGTACACGCTGACGGCGTCCGCGACCGCCGCCAGCGACGCGTGCGGGATGCGGCACACGAGCAGGTTGGACGCGTACGTGAACTCGCCGTCGCACATGACACTCGAGTGCGAGAACGGCGCCTCGACCGTCGCCTTGTCCACGTGCTGGTGCACGAAGCGGTCCAAGACCGACGGCGCGAGCCGCACGCCGAGCTCGCAGTGCGCACGCAGCTGCTCGCGGCGCTGCTTCTCAGTCAGCGATGCGTCCAGCGTGAGCGGCGCGTGCATGGCGCTGAACACCTCCTTGCTGCGCGACGTCTCAAAGAACGGCGACTGCAGCACGAGGTTCTGCAACGACGCGAGGTAGAGCTGCTGCTGTAGGAGCTGCTCCTTGAGCTGCCGGTTGAGCTCCTCGGCCTGCGCCGTGATCCACTTGGACTTGGCGGCTTCACACGCGCGCAGGAGCACGCTCTGGTCGGGCAGCGTCGTGCGCCAGTGCGTGCGCAGCATCTGGATCTGGTACTCCATCTGCGCCGCGTCGTGTCGGAGTGCCCGGAGCTCGTGCTGTGGGGAGGAACGGGGAGACGGAGTCAGTGGAGCCTGGAGCCAAGTTGGGCACGGAGCACAGCGAACGGACTCACCGTGGCGTTCAGCGCCGGCTTGCGCTGTACCTTGTACGCTCCAGAGATGAACACGTCGTCCGATTCGGCCGCTCGTGGCCTCCGTTCTCGCTTCTTCGGGCTATTCTCGCTCTTGATGCTGCGGTGGTCGTCGAGGTCGTCGGTGTACCCTTCGATGCTGGCGGCCGCCGCCGTGAGCAGCGCCGACGGGTGCACGCTGGCGCTCGCCAGACTCTCGACGCGCAGCCGCTTCATGCCGCTGAGCGTGGCGACAGGCGAGGATGCCGGGGAGGACGCGTCCGAGCGCGCGCCGGACGACACGGGCGACGGCGGCGTCTTGCGCGCGAGCGACGGCAGCCGCATCGGGAGCATCGGCGGCGACTGGTTCAGCGCGAGTGGCGGCAGCGGGAGGGTGTACACTGAGCGATTGTCGTTCTGCTGGTGTCTATGGAGGTGGTGGTTGGGCTGCTCGCTCATGCTGCTGATCATGGACGATTGTGGAGGTGGTGCTGCTTGGTAGTCTCACTTCTTGGTGGTGACTGGTGACTGGTGACTGGTGTAGGTGCAGCGGAGGACAAGACGCCACTTTGATTAGCATCAGCAAAGTCGTATATCGAGTGGCCAAGTGGAACGCACCGGCGTCTTTGCCGCTCTTGAGCGGATGCAGCGAGCGAGTCGGAGAAGAATCGGAGACTGGAGGGCGATTGTGTCTGCCGAGAGGACGAAGCTGCGTCGGAGGACGACGAAAGCCCTCGAGCGCGAAAGTCGACTTGGTGGAGACTCACACGAATGCGAAAGCGAGCTGCTCTTCGCACGGTAATCAATCTCGAGTTTGAAAACCGGACGCTTTTCTAGTAGAGCGCACCAAGTGTGAGCATCTATGCAAATGGATACCTAATTCCAGCAGTGAAAAAATAACAGAGGAAGCGCAGATTGGACACTCTAAAGGGTGGTTTGAATGGAGCGCCCCCGCGAACGAGCTCTGCTGTGATCAGGAGGAGACTGCATTGAGGCAGTCCGGTTCATTATAAGTGTGCCTGCTTGACAATCCGAGGGTGTAAGACGCATCTCAACTTGACCCGGGTACCTCTTTGGAAAAATTACCTGTTTTATAAAACGCTACAGTTTAAGCTCCTCTTTTTTCCCTGCTCCGGCTATGTATACAAAACCGACCTGCCTGGCTCTGCATGGGAAGATTATGGCCACCCCGCGTGCTTGCAGTGCGCTGTGCGCGGCCGATGCGTGAGCAGCTTCATCGCTAGGCTGGCTCGGCAACTTTACCGAGCCAGGTTTCCAGCAACAGCTCCGTGCGAACTGCTGCTGCTTTGTCGTCAGAGTCAGCAGCTCACCTCAAGCACGCACAGCGTCCTCGCGGTGCTGAGAACTGGAGAAGAGTGTGGCGAATGCCAATGCAACATCTGTGTTCCTCCTGCTGGTGCGAGCTTCTCGCTGCGCGTCGTCGTCGTCCTCAGCCCTTCCGACTTCTCGCTCTCTCTTCTCTCGCTCTCTTGGCGCGATACGCTTCCAAACACCGCGATTTCGAGTGTATGGCGCTCGCCTCCAGCCAGCCAGCCAGCCAGCCAGCCACTGCTTACAGCACCCAAGCAACTGCGAGGATCGTCAACGTGCACACGAGCGATTGCTCTCCGAGACCACAACGCAGCATAATCCGACGTCCGGACCTTCTTGGTCGATCACGCTTGCGTGAAGGCCGATGCGTCAGTAATCTGACTCTGCTTCGGGAGGTTTCCAGTCTACCACCGCCAGCATGCAAGTCGTTCTCGCAGCAATTCCGCGCTGCCCTCGCGCTCTGGTGCTCTGGTGCTCTGACGCGCTGGTACCATCGAATCACTCCCGAGATACACATGGAATGCACTTGCACTGATCTCGCTGCAGCTTGGCCATGGCTGCAGATGATTTGACTCCGAGGATATGAAGAGGGACCTTGAAAAGGGAGCATGTGGACCGGCTTGTGTGCGCGGAGACTCAACACACGAGCGCGTAGTCGATTGCGCGCACGCGATCGTATGGGTTGAGTGGACTTTGAGCAGACTGGGCAAACAACTCGAGCTCGTCCTCAGGATCGATCATGTGCGAGCTCTCGCGAATTCTCGACGTGTCCAACGACCCGCGAGCGGGTCTATTGGCATGTGAAGAGTGTGTAGGCATGCCATGCCGCCGATGCGGTGCACGTTCGCGCTACTTTGAGTTTGGCTTGGAAAGAGCGAGCGAGCGAGCGAACAGCGTGGGAAGAGTTCGTGGTCGTCACACAATGATCTGCTTGGCACCGCCAAACTGATTCGTCCAAGGATCATTCTCAGGTTTCATTTGGATATTGTATGATTTGGCAAGATTGTTCCGCATAGGATATACTGACTTGATTTTGTATGTATGTGTCGAACCAAGCCAAACCCTCTTTAAAATACATACCAAGGTTATTGGAGATAAAGCGCTTTCGATTGACAAGCAGATGACAATCATCGATGGCATCAAGCAGCACCCGAGCCGCCCCATCGAGTGGCAGCGGCGCTCCAGACCCGTCGGCGCACGCGCTGCTCTCGCTCTCGCATGTCCTCGTGACGACGGACGGCAGTCAGCGGTCACCGCGCTCGCTGTTACGTTCCAGTAGAGCCCCCAGTGACGGCACGTCGGACAAGAGCGGCATTAATCCTGAGGCTGCCGATCAGCCATTTACGAGCGCCGAAACGGAGCTGCTCGTCCACACAGCTGCGACTAACGCGCCACCCGCAGCAGCGCCAACAGTGGCAATAGACACGGCTGCAAATGGCAGCAAACCGAAGAGAGTGCGCAAGCGCACGTACTACATGCGCAAGGTGCAGACTTCAGCACTCGCGACGACCTGTGCCTTCACGGCGGACGAACTGACCGCGACATGATGACAGGAGGAGACGGAAGCGCTGCTGGACGAACTGCGGGAACTAAAGGCGCGCATGGCGTTCTACCACGCGCGCGAGGGGCTCGCGGACCAATGGAAGCACATTCGACGGCAGCAGCAGGACAACCGTGTGCTGCGCGACGTGCTCCGCAGCCAGTGGCTCCTGCTGGCGAACACGCACGGGATGACGGGACGCTTCATGGTTCGAGTCCTGCGTTGCTGATCTTGGTGCGCTGAGTGCGTGAGGTAGCTAACGTTGCAGTCGTATGCGCATGCGCTGTAGCAAGAGCATTCCAGTACGTCGTCGGTCGAGTCGGGCATCCGACTAGGACTGGATCCAGCTCAGCGGCACGCGGCGCTCTTGGCGCTCAAGTCGAAGAAGCTCGCAGACGCAGTGAGCTTCCTGCAGCAGCGTGGTCGAAGTTTGAACCACGCGAGGGCGTCCGTGGACACGCAGCGATTCGAGACCGAGCAGGGCGACTACTGCTCCATGCGCTTCGACGTGACGCCGTTTGAGGGGCTGCGCAGCGCGCGGCAGGTGTTCGACGCGTACCTCAACTTCGCATTCAACATGGAGATCAATGTGTCCGAGACGCTCGGCGACATCACGATCCGCGAGGACGACGAGATCATCGGCAGCCAGAGCGACGGCGTCTCGCACCACCGCATGGTGTCCACGATCTCCAACTCGGTGCAGCTCGACCTCAACAGCGTCGTGTTCTCCGAGTTCTTCCCGAGCGGCAGGGATGCGATGCTGCGAGACTCGACGGGGACCGACGAGCTGGGCGTGGCTGTGTTCGACGTCGTGGAAGACGACGCGTTGTACCCGTATCGCCCCACCGAACGGGTGCGCCAGGACATCACGTGCCTCGCGATGGTGACGTCGTTCCAACGCAGGAAGGTCCCGAGCGGTCCACCTTCAGCGTCGAGCACTCGTCGCATCCTGGTCGAAGTGGCCGACGAGGAGCTGGTGGTGGTGCTGCATCGCTGGTCGCTGCTCAAGGTGCACCGCTCGGACTTGAGCGTCCCAGCAGAGATCCAAGCGCGGATCAAGAGCGGCATTGAGCACGTCGGCGACGCGATCCTTGCGACAGTGCGCCAGGCAGTCTACTCCACGTCTTCCTCCACACAGCCGCCAGCTCGCTGACGACCGCACGCACATGTATCGACAACGAAGCGCTTCGGTGTTGCGATGGTATCTTACATTGGCGCTCTGCGTGATCGACTAGCCTACCTACTCTACCTGACGGGCGTCCTGCTCCAGCTACACGACAGCAGCAGCAGCGGCGGCATTCGGGAGATCGCTGGAGGGTAGAGCCGCACTCTCGTGAACATTCTGCACGAGCGCGTTCCCGACCTGCTGGATGCGCGCCTTGAGCTCCTGCAGCTTGAGCTCCGAGACGTTGAGTGAGCTGTTGTGTCGTAGCCGGAGCATGAGCCACTTGGTCATCACGACGACGACGGACCCGTTCTCCTTGCAGGACACGGCACGCAGCGAGATCACGCCCGTGACGTCGTGCCGCATGCACTGCCCCGAGCGGTACGGGTACAGCTCGTCCTCATCGACGTAGTCGAGCACGAAGAGGCCGAGCTCTTTGCCGACACTACTGGTGCTGCTGGAGGAGGAGGAAGTCGCCTTCTCCCTCGACCACCGACCCTTCTTGCTCTCGTCGTCGATGAACTCGGAGAACACGACGTAGTTGGACTCGGACAGCACGTCGCGCACGCTTGAGTGCACGAGCCGCCGGTGCAGGATGGTCTTGTCCCAGTTGTCGTCTCCGTCGCACGTGAGCACGATGCCCATGGCCTCGCCGACGCTGCGTTCGAGGTTCTGCACACGGTGGTGCAGCGTGTCGTATACCTGCTTGACGCACCGCACGCCGCTCAGCGGCACGCTCTGGAACGCGATGCTGCAGTAGTCACCGCTCTCCGTCACGAAGCTCGTGTCCTCACGTCGCTCCCGGCTCGCGTCCATGAACTGCGTGCGCTTCTCCAGCAGCCGCTGCGCGTCATGCAGCTTCTGCGCCTTGAGCGCCACCAGGGTCTCTCGCCGCTTCGCCCAGTCGCTCGTGAGCCGGATGTGCGTGTCGATGGGGCAGCGCTCGCCCAGCGTCATGAGCTCCGAGACCACGGACTGCGCGCTGAAGACGGAGAGCTGCTGGTTGCGCACGCTCTCGCGCAGGATGTCGTTGACGATCTTTTTCTGCTGCATCTGGAACTCCTGGCTCTGCCAGTCCACGATGCCGCTGCGCTCGCGCAGGTAGTCCACCTGCGCCTGCAGCTGTTGCACCTGGAGCTGCAGCACGTCCTTCTCCTCTTTCCGCACGAGGTACGTCGGCTTCCTACTCTTCGCCTTCTTGTGCGGGTGCGCGTCGGGCGTCCACACACGCGGGGGTGTTTTGCTCTCCCTGGCGCCACCTTCCTCCTCTTCTTCCTCCTCCTCGTCGTCCTCGTCTTCGCCGGAAGAGAAGCTCCGCTTGCGTCCTGTTGTCTGTGGGGGCCGCAGCAGCGCCATCATCGAGTGTGCCGCGCTGCTTCTGGACGTCGAGTCCTGCTCCTGTCGAGTCCGTGGGGGCGTCGGCAGGCGGTTGAGTGTACTGGGGGCAGCGCCACCAGCGACCATCGGAAGAATGATGCGTGGCAGCAGCAACGGCTTAAGAGTGACGTCGCTCGCGAAGTGCGCGGGGGCGCTGGCTGCGTAGTGGGGGAAGTGGTGACTCGACGGAGCTGCTGGTGTGGGCGGCGCTGGTGCGAGTGTCGACTGCATGGCGAATGGAGAAATGGCGAAGGGAGCGGCGGCAGGAGGCTCGGGGCGATTCCGGCTGCTGGCGGATTGCGCCACGTCCACGAGTGGGGGCGACATGCGCTCGCTCTGCTTCTTTTGCTTGCGGCGCGGTGCTGGGTGGGCTGTTTGGCGAGTGTGCTTGGGGCGCGCGCCGGACCTCAGAGAGCGTGGGGCAGTCGGTCGATTTGACAAGCGCGCGGCGTAATCCTCGGCGTCAACAGCGCTAGTCGAGCCTCTGAAACTGACTAACCAGCCATTTTGTCGCAGATCCAAAAAAAGAGAACTGGCCGGACAGTCAACTTGAGAGGTTTGTGGCAGAATCCGCGCGTCAACAGTCAACTGTTGACGCCACTGCGACGTTTGCGCCGCCTCGAAAATTGAGACGGAGAATCACAGAGTTGACACGACAAGCTGTGCACAGCGAGCGATGGCTCGAGTCGCTGTCCCAGGATGGCTGCCGCAAGATTGTCTTGCTCAGCCTCGCATGGGCATGAAGGAACTGGCAGCACACTTGTATTGCGTCCACTGGAACCAGTGGCTGGTGAACTCGCATCGCCAAGCACCACTTCACCACCATCTCTCTCTTGGTGCACTCCTCTCGAGGACGCTCGCTTCTTCAACCACATGCCACCAGCGCATCTCGTTGTGCTCAGTACTTTTGACCAGAGGAACAAAGGGTTGGCAGCCGAGTCGCTGGAGGAGGACGACATTGTAAGGGCAAACGAGTGACACTTTCATCCGTCCAAGCAGCAGTGCGAGTCCTCATTAGCTTTGAAGATACAGGGAACGACTTGGCTGCCAGGAACGATGGGTAGTGTCTTCGCCTACCCAGCTCTCACAAGAAGATGGTGTTTGCTATTGGGTAATACGGCGACACAAGAACCGGAAGAGGGGCTCGCTCGGACCGACGCTTAGGCGTCGTTCTCGGCGTCGTCCTCGTCGTCCTCCTCGAACGTGTCCTGCGGCACCGAGTAGAGGCGCACGACGGGTTTGTTCGGGTCCTTCATGAGCACGTACTTGCCCTCGGGCTGCTCCAGCATGAGCTCCGCGAGCATCTTGATCACGCCCCACATGTTGTTCTGGTTGAGCGCGATCTGGTTCGCGAACGTGCTCGGGTTGTACGACTGCGTGCCCAGCACCACGTGCGAGTACGGGTCCTTCGGCGTCACGCGCGACACGTATCCGATCTTCATCTCGTCGATGCCGCTCAGCAGCGACTGCGCCGTCCAGCGCGCGAGCTTGCACGAGTTGTTCTTGAGCTCATTCGCGAGGATCGCGCCGCGCTGCAGCACCACACAAGTCACGCAACACACGCGTCAGACTCGTGATCCTCCGACACGATGCGAAGAAGCAGACGACAGACACATGCAGACAGCATCCCTCAGCGTCATGAGGTATCCTCATCGCCGCGCCGAAGCGCGAGAGCGTCCGAATAGCGTATATGTACAAGAGTACGCCATCACAGGGAAGCACACACACACACACACACCCACACACAC